>BMAU01002252.1:0-62500 GCA_019973935.1 Trichonephila clavipes
TAGCCTAGCAGTGCCGGTGTAGATTAACCAAAAGTGGGTCCGAGTCCAACGGAGCATAACTGGATGACAGCAGAACAGGAGATATAAGGACCGTAGCTGTTCATCTAGGATATAACGGTAAGATTGATAAATTAAATTGATAAATTAAACTTTAAGTATATATATATATATATAGGCATTTACTATTTATATAGTATTTAATAGGGCATTTACTAAAGTATTTAATCTATAAAGATAGATTCAGTGGTTAATTTCGCCATTGATTGGTAATACGTGTTGCGTCTTTTCATTTTTGATCATCCTTCTTAGATTATTCTCTTTATTGTATTGTGTTTAATCTAAGATCTTAAACAGATTTTAATATGAATGATTTTAGTAGTTCTTCGCTCCTCCCCACAGGCACAGGGCGCGTGGAGAGTGTAGAACGGGTGTCCCCACGGGTGGAAACCCCATAACTTTTTAATAAAAAAAAACTAAAACTAAATTTTTCTTTATTGTTCTAAGTAGAAATTGACTTAATTATACTTTTCTAACTTGTTTAGCATCAAATTGTCACCAAACTGTTTGATGTCGTCCATTTTGTTATTCATTTCACCATTGAATTCTGCGTCTATATGATTGCGCATACCAAAATGTTTCATTTTGATGCTTTGCATTATTCCTTTCATTTCGGAATCTGCAAAAACTCCAAAATGTACTTGTTTGTTATGATTTGCTCTGTACACACATTATCATCATCTGTTGTAACCAATTCTTCTGATAATATAGTAGAATAGCTCGGTGTTTTCCGTGTTTTATTCATTCCCAGAAGGGAAATCCTTTCGTCTTTAAGCCAGTTTCGTTTCGTGTCAACTTTTTATTAATATAAAAAAAAATTAAGTCAATTCCTAATTAGATCAACAAAGAAAAATTTTATTTTAGCTACGTTTTATTAAATAGTTACAATTTATATATATGTGTATATACATAGGACAGAATCACAACATTAAGTAGTAATTAATTTTTATTAATTCTCATTAAAGTATCGTATTGTCTTCCAAAACAATCGTGACTATAAAATTTCAGTTCATCTGAATGCTTTAAAACGTGAGAAAAAAATCTTTTAAAGTTTTGACCCTAGTCGCTAAAAATGAAACCAACGTGGCTGCCTCTGTAATTCCTTAAAGAATTAGATTCAGACAAATAATTTTAATTTATTATAATTAAATTACCGTACTTTTACCCAAAACAATAGTGTATAGAAAATTCCAGCTCAAACGAGAACTTTAAAATGTGAGAAAAAAACCTTTTCATGTTTTGACACGACGCTAAAATTGTCGCTAAGTCGCCAAAAATTATGCCAACGTGGCGGTATTTGTAATTCTTCAAATAATTAGATTTAATCAATTAATTTTGTTAATGATAATTAAATTATTGTATTGTCATGCAAAATAATCATGTATATAAAAAATTAGCTCATTTGAGCGCTTTGAAGGGTAATTTATTAACGATTGAAAATCACACCAAGATAAATAAATAAATAGAGAGTGTGAGCTAATAGAAGGAATTGAAAAAAAATGCATGCAAGTACATAATAGTCTCTTGTCCCCGCTGTATTGTTTGATATTAACCAGTATTTCGTTTTCGCGATAAACGTTTTTCACTGTATTTGCTTCGTAAATATTTGTGTCATTGGCCGATACCGTTCTATCGGAAAAGTGTTAAATAGAACTTTTCCTCCTTCAAATACTTAAGGTATTCTTTTCTTTGACCGGATAAGTCAGAAATTTCAAGTGGAATTGAATGTTAGTGGTAGCCGAACGATCCGGGTCCTGAACACATGTTCAAGAGTCACGAGTTCGAGTCCTGGAGCTCTTGAAGACTCTCCGTGTAAAGGCACTGAAATTCCTTACGGTGGTGCCTTATTATGGAAGTTAGAAGAGTGGGGTTCCAGCTCAGTTGTTCCTTATCACTAGATCGAGGTTCAAATGACGAGGCTCGGCACCAGTAGCCCTCGCGTTGCTTTAGAGTGTGACGTTAATAAAAATTCAAATTCAAGTTAAATTTTAGGGAATTGGAAATTTTGAATTCATGAAAAGGAATTACTCGGAATAAATGGCCTCCGTGACATGAGAATTAATTTATTTGAACGTTAACTATGTAAATGACTTAATTTATTAATTCATATATATTCCCTGATACCTTGTGATAAGCCCCTACTACCTGGGGACACCACCTCTTCATCTACTCCACCTAGATGTCTAGGAGGTAATGGTTGATGACCCAAGCCAGCCATAATAAAACCAATTTATTATTATCAAATATAATAATCAAAGAAGGTCTTACTCTAGGAAGGAAATCAGGGAGTGATATATCGTAGCCCTAAATCCTATGTGAATAAGCGCCTGAAACCCTAACCGCTTAACTTTAAGTAAATTATCCAATGAATCCCAAATTCTTTAATTTCTTTGACTCGATAAAGCCCGTTCTAAAATTAGGTTTCTAAGTTCAGATCCTTACCATAATCTCACGGCGTTCAGCAACTCAGCTTCTCTTGCTCCTTCTTACGTTCGATTACTAAACTTCCACTATGTATCTGCACACTAATCTGCATATCAGGGTTTCTTCTTGAGAAGGTTGGCTGTGAAAAAACTCAATTGATGGCCATAAAATTTCCCAAGAAAATTCGTTGAAAGACTCTGTAAAGCCCCGTCACAACCTGAACAAGAAATTGTCCAATTTTGTCCTAATGCGAAAAAATTTTGATAGTTTTTAAATGTCTCTTTTGACGACAATTCATAAAAATACATAGCAGATTTTTTTTTTAATTTTCTAAAGTAGTAAACAAAATTATTTATCTTACGAGCGAATTATGGTATTTATTTTGAATGAGATTAAACTCTAATATGGAATTCTTAATGACCGATGAGAAACTAATCAAGGTATTTTAATTAAATCCATTTATGAAGAGAGATCAGTAATAAACTTATTTGTCACTAGGTTTAAGAAACAGATGATTTTTTTTCATCCAAGCTCATATATTCCTTGTAAATAATCGCCGCTTATGTAATACACACACGCATATATATACAGTCGAACCTCTATATCACGAACATCTATATTGCGAATTTATCGAAATAGCGAATTTTTTCTTGGAACCAAGAACATTTCTCGATTTCCTTCGTAAAATAACCTCCCAATCGCGAAGTGCATTTTCTATATAACGAACTTTTTTTCTTGTGATTCAATTTTTTTCTCCTTTTTTTAGAGTATTTCTGGACATATTTCAAGTTATTCTCTCTTTTAACACTCTTTATAATGGTCAAAAATCTTAAACTGGTTTTATTAGATGCCTATACCTCACCGAGAGCAATAGAATTCTGGTCGTTTCATTCAAGAAGTGCAACCTTAAGCCCCCGTTATCCTGTTCACTGTAACATCTTCGATATCCCCTTTCCTCCTCAGTTGAGATAACTCAACTGAGGAGGAGTCAGTTGTGTTATCTCAACTGTGTCCCTTAACTTGTCTCCGTTCATTTGTAGTGTTGATCAGTTGTTACTGGTAACTTCGTTTCTTGTAGCTCGAACATGTTTTACGTAAGTGCTTAAGCATCAAAGGAAAACATGAATTTTTTCAGGAAGTGGATAATGGCGTCGCGAAACATTCCTTGCAGTTTTTTTTCTTCTTTTGATAGGTAATATATATAAAATTAATACGTATTAATTTATAAAAAGGTGAGAGAATAATTACTTCTTTAATGTATAGTTTTTATGAGTTTAAAATGTGCTTTATAAAGAAAATTGAAAGATGAACCTCTGCATAACGAATTTTCCATATAACGAACTTTTTTCGGGATTTAGCGACTTCATTATATAAAGAACCGACTGTATATATATATATATATATATATATATATATATATATATATATATATATATATATATTTGAGGGTTTTTAAGTCTAGAAACTGTGGTATTGAATGATTAGTAATTTCATCATATGTCGTCATTTACTTATAATTCATAATCATTATCAATATTATGTATTTTAATTCTTAGATAGATAATTCTTCGTTTAGACTCAATGATACTTTGGATCAAAAGAGACGGGGATAGGAAGGAAGCTATAAATGTAATGTTAAAACACTTCACTTACAAAGAAACATTGTTGGCATAATGAACAGAAAAAGAAATATTTTTAAAAAAGTGCATTTTTCCAATTAAAGAATTTTTTTATTCTATGTCCTTTTATTGTTCTGCCTATTTGTTTATTCACAAACATATACACAGACACTCTGAATGATTACTCAATACCTGCGTTCCACCCGACTAAAATTTAACTTGCTGAATTTCTAGAAACACATTTAAATCAATTAAAGCCATCATCTATAATATCAGGCGCCATCTATCTTCTTTGTCATAAACTAAATATTTTAGATATACGAATACGTTAAAATGGCCAATTTTTGCAAAAAATCACATTTTGAGTTTTTGATTTTATAGAATAAAGCAATTATTTAGCTCTCTAAATCTGTTCTTATTTTGTTCCTAGGTCACTTAGAATTCAAGATATTTAACAATTAGTAAAGCGCGGAAAACCGGAAGTAGGTATTTAAATAGCCGGAAGTCAGCATTTAAATGTCCTTAAACTGGTCAAACAAGATTTAAAAACAATATTGTTTTAAATTATAATTTAAAAAAAACTTTTGATAATATTAAAAATAATTATACAATTTGAAAGTATTTGACAAAGTGAATCTGGCAATATTTGTTTTGTTTACTTTCAGCTTCATTTGATAAAAATTCTGCGTATTTAGTTACAAAACAAAAGTTATCAAGTATTATTTGTGTTTGTGTTAAAACACAAGTGAATTAATTGCTCGCATTACTTTTTTATAATTATGGGAAATAACAGAAATAAAAGATATTCCCGTAAACGTCAGTTCAAAGGAAATAAGTTCTGCAAAAGAGTTTCAGTTTTCAACAACGAAAAGATAAGTATCAATTCAAGTATTCCAACTGCAAGTGAATCAAAGCTAATTAATTCTTTGAAACCTGCAGATGTTCCAGAAGACAATGAAAAAATGTTATTTTTAACTTAGGAGTTTTGTACAATATAATATATATATTTCATTATTATGCTGTCCTGTGTGTTTTGAAAGAAAAGTTAGTGTTGTGCAAGACTATGTTTGGGTTAGCTTTAAATATGACTTTGAAATGTGAAAACTGTGACTATTCCTTCTCATTCTGCACTTCTGAGAAAGTAAACAAACTGCATAGTATCAATCTTGCATTTGTTTTTGGTATGAGAATCATTGGTAAAGGACATTCTGCGGCCAAAAAACTTTGTTCTGCTATAAATATAGATGTACCATCTAAAAGAGTATTTGGTTTCCTGGAAAAAAAGCTTGAATTTGCTGCTAGCAACGTAGCATGCAATACAATGAAGGAAGCTGCATTGGAAATTAGAAGTAACGAAACTGATACTGAATTTTCTCAATGTGGTGTGTCGGTGGATGGCACATGGCAACGAAGAGGATATTCCTCCTTGAATGGATGTGTGTCTGTTATCTCGATAGATTCTGGAAAGGTGTTAGACGTTGAATTCATGTCAAAAGTGTGTAGACTTTGCAATTCAAAAACAAAAAGTTAAACACCATTCATAATTGTGCAAAACATATAGGGTCATCTGGTGCTATGGAACCCCTGGGTGTTTATCGTATTTTCGAACGATCTGTCGAAATGAGAAAATTACAGTATGTAAATTTTTTTGGCGATGGAGACTCTAAGGGGTATGCCTCTGTAAAAGATATTTATGGTAAGAATACTGTAGCAAAATACGAGTGTATTGGAAACATACAAAAGCGTGTCGGAACAAAACTGAGGAAACTGAAATCCAAACGAAAAGATCTAGGAGGTCGAGGAAAACTGACGGATGCCTTTATCGATAAGTTACAGAATTACTATGGCATTGCTATCCGTGACAATGTAAATAATTTACAAGGCATACAACGGGCAGTCATTGCAGCATTTTTCCATTGTTGCTCTAATGCAAAACAGCAAATGCATGGCCAATGCCCTGTTGGACCGGATAGTTGGTGTAAATGTCAACAAGCCGTATCAAAGGATAAGATCTACATCGATAAATCTAAAGGACTTCCCCCAAATCTGATCAACATAATTAAACCAACATGTATGAAGTTATGTGATCAAAACTTATTAGTAAAATGTTTACCAGGAAAAACACAAAACTCTAATGAATGTTTCAATGGAATCCTTTGGAAATTTATTCCAAAAGATGTTTTTGTTTCATTAACAATACTGCGATTAGGAGGATACATGGCTGTAATTCAGTTCAATAAGGAATTTCAGGGATTGATAGATATCTTGAAACATTTCGGAGTGACTGTTGGTGTATTAACATTGAAAGGTTTTTCAGAACTTTAGGAAACTCGAAAAACAGATTCTAAATGACATTCTCTGACTGTGGCAAAAGTTTCCAGAAAAAAAAATAGATAAGCTAAAAAGAAAAAAATGATTAAAAATGAGCTGATAGAAGGTGTAAGCTATAAGACTGGTGAATTTTAAGTAAGTAATTATGTAAATAAAAAATATGTGATAAATTGTACTAAAAATGCATTTTTCTCAAAATCACATTTTTCGTATGTTTTGAAAATTTCAAAAATGATTAATCAAAATATTACCATTAAATAACTTTGAAACTTGGTACCATTTTTTCTCACAATGTTTTCTAGGGCCTGAAGTAAAATAATGATCATAATAAGAATAATTTTTAAATTATGGCTTGGTATTTGTGTAACGGTGTTGTAAAACATGGCAAATTTCTTGTTTTGGCTTCTCGACTAGTTGTGGAATTTTTATTTATTGATATAATCATAAGATTTTACTCCAGGCCCTAGATACACACATAATGATTTTTTTATACTAAATTTATACAAATTGTGTCAATGGATTTTCATGTAGAATTTTTTAAATGTTCTTAAAATTTCTTCAAAAATTCCAATAAATTTACCAATTTTCTGAAACTTGAAGGATTTATTACAAATATTAGATAAGTATGGTTTATTTACATATAAACTGAAGTTAAAAAGAGTATATTTTTTTTCTAAATGATGTTTTTTTAAAAAAAGGGCTCCGAACGTATTCGTATACCTTAATCCAATTTTCTGGCTTTGTGGAATTTTTTTTTTTTTTTTTTTTTTTTGCTATTGCAGTTTTGGTACATTAGTCAGTTTTTAGCTGCTCAAGTAATATAAAATTGTTTTCGGATATTTTATTAACAAAAAAATATATTATTATTTTTTTCACTTATAATTAAACTTAGTAAGAGAAAAACAAGCAAGATTTTAAAAACATGAAGGCATGCAAGACAAATTAATTTACAAGAAATAAAAATTATATCGATTAATTGGTCGATAATTATTATAACTGAATATTTGAGCCTAAATATATATTTGTTTGCATTTGTGATTTCATTACTAATTACATTTGTATCATGATAATACATATAATTAAATTATTTACTAATTGATTGGGAGAAATACATTTGGATTATATACAAAGCCTTTTCATCAACTATGAAAGAAATTTTGCTTTTAGAAAAAAACCTTTTAATGATTACATTGGGGTTTTCGAAGATCTTGTAATTTAGTGTGACTTTGCATTCAAGTTTTCTTCCTTTTTACCGCTTTGTGATGTAGCCGGTCTCTTCCCCATAATTGCTAAGAGGGGACTCCGACAGTCGTGGGAGAATTCCATTCGTTTCCCTAATTGCTGGGAAAATGTTTCGCAAATGGGTGGTCAGAAATTCTGACCGTTTTTTCCCATGCCAGTCCGAAAATTAAAAGAGACCCCAGCACAATGTGCTTTTGATTTCTCACGAATCGGTGACGACAGCGCGTCTAAAAAGATAGAAGTTACAATATGAGCCTAGACAGACTCCCGCCATAAGCGGTCGGCGGAGAGAGATCAAAGGGGTTAGGCGGTGAGTGAGCGTGAGAATAGAGAGGTTTATAAGGCGAGAGCGATGTAGTATGATCACACTTTACTTAAGAGAACCTATAGAGGCCTCTCTTAGCGGTAGACTTGCAATACAGCTATATCGGATTCCGCGAATTAAGGTGGACTTCGAACCGTTGACATTTCGAAGGAGCAACCACACGGTGGATATAGAACCAGCGAGCTCACCCAAACTCGGTGTGGAATTACGGAGAGTGAACTGTGGACCCTTTTTGACATATCCTATGTAAAAAAACTTTTCTCGAAAGGGTCATTTTATTTCCTTATTTTATGCGAGCAATAGAGAACCCTGCAGCGAAAGAGAAACTTTTATCTGCGGACTCATTTTACAATTCAATTGTAATGAAACAATTTTTAATGAATTTTTATAGTGTAAAATAAATACTTATTCAAGAGCTGTTTGAAGTCATTACAGCTTCATTTTTAGGAACATTGTCCATTTTCGAAAATAATTATTGTAGTCTTCTTATGGTGTTTCCCCTCCCTGGATTTTACCAATATTTTAAAATAACGTCTCTTCAATGTCATTTCCATAATGATAGTAAGTGATTTTTTATTACACCCTCAACTGTTTCAGTGAAATGATGAAATGAGCTATTCAGGATTTGCATTGGAAAAATGCTGTCCAGGGGGAGGGAAGACACCTGGGAGGACGAGTCCTTGTACTTCCGAACCATACAGGTCAAAAAACCTCGGAGCTATGAGGAATTTAAAACATTTTAAAATTGTTTTAAAATGGGAAATGGGGAGAAGGAATGGGGCTATTGGGATAAAATTACATACTTGAAGAGCTCATAGGGAGAACAGTCGAACCAACCGGTGCGGTCGACCAAGGTAGAATAGGATTCGAGTTATTTATGGGGAAGCCCTGTGGGAAGAGGAGCGCATGAGGGGGTCGATTCCACGTAAGGCTCGCTCATACACGAAAATATGGCGGACCTCCAAAAATCAAGTCCCATGCTCAATTCCTTAGGAGGGTGACATTTTTTCAGAACCCATAGGATTAACATGGGAGCTTGATATTTTAGTGCTTAAGCCCTCCCCATGCCCACCCAATGAAAGTCAAGTACATGACGGGATGGGTCTCGACGAGTGGAACAGTTGGTTTAGATCTCAAGTCCGAGACTCAAACAGGAGCCAAGATATTGTGGATTTTAATAAATTTAAAAGTTTAAAACAATTAAAAACTATGTAAGGAATAGCCCAATGAGCATGAAATTATAACAACTGGAAGAGCAGTTAGAGAGAGAGATCAAATGAGCCAGGTTTTATTTCCCTTAAGAGGACTTGGCACCATAAAAATGATGAAACTATCGTTTGTTTATTTTTATTTAGTTATATTCTTTGCATTATTATACCTTTCCATTGATACATCATTTTTGCATGCCTGAAAATTAAAAGTTGGAAAAAGTTTAGTTGAAAAATATAAACAAACATCCCTTTTTAGAATAAAAAATAATGAGAGAGATAAAAAAAGCTATTGTAAAAAGTGAAATAATAACTAAAAAAAGAAGCTTTTATAAATAAAGCAAGATATTTCTTAAGTATTCCATTAAAGTAATTTGTATTTCTTTATAAATGTGTGCATGTGAAATTTTTTCATTAAGGCTTTTTTAAATTTTTTTTTATTATTTCAGTTCTTATTTATCATATGTTTTCCATAAAAATATAATATTTCAATATTATGTGGAGAAAAAAACTTTAAAATTTGTGCAATTGTAGAAATTTTTTTAAAAACATTTTTTCCTTGAATTTTCTTATGCAATTAATACTCTCTAAAAAGGGATCGTTAATAAAATATGATTTGAAATAATTTGAAAATGCGATTATTCTTACGAAAATATGTAGTTAAAATTTTAAAGTGATATTTTATGTTATCTAAGCTTATAAATTTTTTTTTTTTTTTTAGAATTACAAACTTAACAGTGGCTTATCTCAGTTTGTGTTTTTTCGCATTCAAAAAATGCTTTTCATTCCACAAACATAATTTTCCCCTGCGTTTTATGTATAATGTATGTAACAAAATTAGGTTTCCAGTTTGTGTAGTAAACTTAATACTGTTTTCTTAAAAAAATTTTAATGTAAGAGATTTTGCAGTTTTCGTTGATTTTTAGCATATATGCATATCTACATTTTATTCTTTTTTCTCTAACATTAAATAAGTTATTGTAAAATCGATTCATAAATTTGCTTAAGACATTCTTAGGAAAGTTACAAAAAATTTCAGGTCAAATAATTAGTAAATACAAAAGGATTATTATTTAAAAATGTTCCATATTTTTCAAAAAACTTTCAATTTCTCTAAATTGTGTGAATAATTTACACAAAATTTCATCTAGTATTATTTTTTTGAATAAAAACATTATATGTAATGCTAAAATAAAATTTTTAAATACATAAATAAAAAATAATTGTTCAAAATATGCCAAGTCCCCCTAATAAGAAAGACAATAGTCTTGTTCAGTACAACTCATTTTTCTTTACGTTTTTTGAATGCATTTTTTTAATGGCGCACTTATTTTTTTGCTAATATAACTTTTGTATTTCTTAGGAACGCACGTCATTTATAAAATAGCCTTATTATGATCTTTTTTCATACATTGCCTAAATAGCATTTGGCATTCTATACAATGTCTAGGCAAAGTATGTAATAACTCTCCTATTTCATACTTTGCCTAAAAACGTCAGGCATTCTATACAATGCCGGCATTTCATACTTTACCGGTAACATATATATTAGTATGTATCTGATTTTCGGAGACGGCGTAATACTAATTAACCATAATACTAATGGCGCTGCGTGATTGGAATGGCACTTTCTAAAAAAACTATATGATGTACTTATATATTTGAAAATGATTGACATTTGACATATGTGTGAAAGTTCAATATTATCTATGTATGTATATAGTGTTGATAAAAAAATTTTCCTGTACATCCGCTGATCTAGTTCTCATTTCAGGGTGGATAACACTGATATTTTGAACCTTTGTGTCTTGAAGATTAAAGACTTGCAACAAAGATATTATATGTTAAAATTTTTAAGTTTATTTTAGTGGCTACGTGTTGTGTACGACCACGTTTTTCTCTCCCTATGGATGTTTTTTCTTTTTGGTTGCCCAAATGGGGTACACCTTGTGAATGGGCTGGAAAAAGTGAAGGTCTTACGAGTAAAATATAAAACTTTGGCTAGGAGTTTTTGCGTGTTTTTTTTTGTGTACCATTTTGATATGAAGTGAATTAGAGATAATTCCGAGTTAGAGAATTTTTGGTAGTTTAAAAGCAAATTTTTTTCAACTTTATTTCTATCGGGTCATTAAGACCCTCAAATAAATCCCGTTTTCTTCTCGAAGGGGATTGTGACGAATTTATACACAACCTCTAACTAATCCTCTTGGAGAATCTTTGGGTTAGCATTCGCGTTTAATTCACAGCCATTCCTCTTAAGAAGAAACCTTGAAATTAAGATTAGTCCGACTATATAAAGTCAGAGTTTTGTAATTATTGAAAAATTAGGTAAGAAGCTATTACATTCGCTACGCAGGTGAGATTGAACAAAGTTGATTTTAGCTGCTAATGGTTAAAAGCGGAGTTTGATCACTGTGTTGAATAAGTCTATTTTGAGGTTTGTAATCAACGATGGAATAGGTTCAGTTAAATTAGTTACTTGCACCTATTTGCTCAATATTCATTGTTTTCTCTTCGAAACTCCTTTGATATTCACTTAGAGATTAAAGCAGTGCTTCTCAAAGTTTCAATATTCGCGACCAAATATTCAATCATAATTTTCATCGCGCCCACTCGTACAATAACAATTTATTGAATTCATTAATACTATACTTTGGCGTTAAAGCTACAATAGGACTTTAACCTCTTAAGAGCCACTGACGTATATCAACTTCTAGCTCAATCAAAGCATTAATTTCCCCACACGTATATATACGTCTTTCCAAAGTAAGATCTTTTCTGTGCGCTGCTATCCATAAAATTATTTCGAAGGCATTAGAATGCAAAAAAGGACCTTGACAATGTACGTGAAATATTTACTTATTTCAGATTATTTGCTTCTTTATTCCTCAGCCCCCCAATGCTTCCAATACGCTACCCTACGAGGAAAACGGTTGGCGTTGGTAGGCGAATGGCGTAACTTTTAACCGGCAGTTAAGGGATTAATAATAAACAGTGCAAATTGTCAAGTTAAGAGTTAATCTTTGTATATAATTTTATATAGGACAAGCCCATAGGGTTACTGGTAATTGTTAAACTTGTTTTTAACTTTGTACTCTTAAATTAATTATAAAATACGTTGTGTTGCACCGATACATTTATAAGTGTAATATATCAGTGCGAATGTGTATTTTATATTTCATTATGTCAAAATGTATCTATTAATTTACTGAAATTTAACAAACAAGTTTAATTAAATAAAATTTTGTTTTCGACTTTTCGATATGCTCGTGCCCCCTCGTAGATTTGTGACGGCCCCAAGATGGGTGCGCCCCACAGTTTGAGAAACGCTGGTAAAGTGTTGTTAGTTAGTGTGTTTGAGAAAATAAATAATTGTTATTGTGGAAGTTTCTGGTTCTCCTCTTACATCCTTAGATAGGCAAGACGGTGAGGGAGCAACTTCAAGTCGCTCTCAGAATGAGTACCATATATTTATGTAACGTAATTGATGTCTATTTTTTTATATAAATATTATTTTACCGAATCAATATTAAAAATGTGAATGGAATAGTGGACATCCCAAGATTAACCTTTGACACCAAGATTAATCTGAGGCAAAGAACCATTAAGAGCCATTTTGAATAATAATAATATTATTATAATTTCTCAAAAATATCTGATAACATATAATACTTTTTATGTTACGTCAACTAAAGGGATTTACCTTTATATTAAATTAAATTACGAATAATGCAATTAATTACTAATTAAGCTCAAGATCAAGTAAGGTCTGCCGAAATAGGAGGTCCGAGAAATACACGTACTCGAATTCTTAACTTTCATTAACTTTAAATAATTCGCCTAAACTGACGCTTTTTTTAAGAGTAAGTAAATTATATTTACCGTTGGCTATATCAGCGTTCTGGTACTTCCTTAGAATCCCAGCAATTCTTCTACACTATTCCAATATCTTAGAATCCTCTAATATTGCGGTTAAATTTGCTGGCTCAAAAGCCTTCCATCATCTACTTGCTATCTCAAAACGCTCGACTTAAATACCTTATCTATTTTGCATATCCCGTTCATCTTTTGGAGTTGATTGGAAAAAACGCGAATTTATATTCCCGAAAAAGACGCCTAATAATATTAATTGAAAAGTTCCGTAGTGTCCACTTTTGCTTGACTTCTTAAATTAAAAATCCGCCCTTGACTTGCTTCCTTGCAGTAATTCTTCCGACCACTTGTTCGAAAGTAGAAAAAAAGAAACGATACAACCTGATTTTTTCTTTGTCCTCTATTCGCTCCTATGCACCGGATCTCCGTCTAAGGCTTCCATACTGAGGCTCCTTCTCCTGATGTTCTGTGGGATACTGTCAATTCCGATGCTCCTCCACTCCTCTAGAATTCTTTCGGGCTGTTTTACTCGGCTGCGTAGGTAGTAAGGACAAGGTCTCATTGCTGTCGCCTGTTTAGACCGGACTGGTCTTCTCTCAGCTGCCCTGTTGGTTCCGCTTTTAGTTGTCCTTGTCTCCCGGGCCTTGTCTTATTGTCCACTTCCTTCGTACCTGCTCCCTTCTGTAGGTGGCTTGCCCTGCCTGCTATCTCTTCGATGTGAGGGACCTGCAATTGACTGCGATCCCTGAGAGGGGTTATTAGGTATTCTATATTTATAATTTCGAGATGAGACCGAGGACGGAATTGCTCTTTTTATCCCCTGTTTTGGTTCAGTGGTTGGTCTTTTCTGGTCCCTATGTTCGGACTCCTGCAGAGATCTTTTTCTGCAAATTTTGGACCTCTTTAAATCCTTCCTGTCCACTGACTCATTTGACCCTACTTTACGTTTCAATCTCGCATCCTCCCTTCCGGCATTTCCCTTATTTTATTTACGACCCTTACTCTCCTCACTCGATGTTTTCCTAGATCCCTTGAATTTTCCTGGGTGCGATCTACTTGACCCATTACTCGACCTCTGTCCTTCATATAGTGTCTCAACATGACTATCCGAACTAATCGTGTCGGATTGTCGTGGACGGTACACTCGCACCTGGTCGATATTAACTGTGACCAATTACCTTTCTTCCAAATGATTAAATTGTTATTCCGAACCTCCAACACTCTATATGGCCCTTCAAACTTAGGCATAAACTTTCCGACCACTCTCCTACCCACAGCCCTTATAAAATGAGTTTGTACCAACACCAAATCATTTACTTTGATGTTAACTTCCCTCGTTTTCCGATTATAATATTTTTCCCAATTTTTGTGAGCTGGAGGGAAGCCATTGTGATTCCAATCCTTAAGCCGGGCCAGGTGGCAACAGATCCTCTGAGTTACCGTCCCATTGCTCTGACGAGCTGCTTCTGTAAGACCTTTGAACGTATGGTTAATACTCGATTGGTGTATGTTTTAGAGAAAGAAAAGTGTATTTTTCTCCTCTACAGAGTGGATTCCGCAAGGGCCGATCCACTCTTGATAACCTCGTATTCCTAGAGTCGCAAATCAGGGATGCCTTTGTTAGGAGAAGCCACTTGGTTTCCCTTTTCTTTGATATAGAAAAGGCATACGAGCGAACTTGGCGTTATGGGATTCTCCGTAATATGTATGATTTTGGCCTAAGGGGAAATCTTCCTATTTTTATTTTTAACTTTTTAGCTGTTTGTTATTTTAATGTACGCATTGGTCACTCATCTTCTCATAAATTCATTCAAGATCAAGGGGTTCCTCTGGGTAGCGTTTTGAGCGTTACCCTTTTTAATATTCATATGAGTAACATACTTCATCAACTTCCACCTTCGGTGCGAGGAATGCTTTATGTTGACGATCTGCAAGTCTCTTGTCAAGGTTCAGATATGCGACTAATTGAGCGACAGCTGCAAACAACTGTCAATCGATTAGTTAAGTGGTGCGATCAGAATGGACACACGATATCTCCTTCCAAGAGCAACTGTGTCCATTTTTGCAGAAAACGTAACCTACACCCAGATCCTTCTATACATATAGGAAATATACAAATACCTGTCGTCAGTGCGGTGCGCTTCCTCGGAGTAATCTTTGACTCTAAATTGACTTTCCTTCCGCATGTCCTTGACTTGCGGAAGAAGTGTGAACGATCCCTCAACATCTTAAAAGTACTATCCAACACCTTATGGGGAGCGGATAGAGTCTCGTTGCTCCGAGTGTACCAAGCACTAATACTTTCATGTTTGGACTATGGTTGTGTAGTGTACGGTTCTGCTCGTGCATCTGTATTAAAACGACTGAACACAGTACATCACTCTGCTCTGAGAATCTGCTCTGGTGCCTTCAGAACTTCGCCTGTTACCAGCTTGTATGTGTTATGCCATCAACCACCTTTAGAACTAAGCCGGAGGCAATTAAGTGCAAATTATTTTATTCGTGCCATGTCTATTCCTTCTCATCCATTAAAACCCTTTGCTCTTGCCATTGGTCTCAACCGACTCTATGAGGCCCGTTCATTTAACATCAAACCTTTTTCAGAAAGAGCAAAGGCTGTTCTAAATGAGGCCCACTTAAATAACATAAATATCCAGGAAAATAATATTCTTGCTTTTCCACCCTGGGACATCCAAATTTTTAACTATCACAACCCCTTTTCGGGCTATGACAAAGCAGGGACTGCTGCTGTTATTTATCAGCAACTCTTTTCTTTCCATAGCAGTAAATATTCTAAGTACATACCGGTCTACACGGACGGGTCGAAGTCTGCAGGACATGTTGGGTGTGGTGTTGTTTTTAACAATACCATTCTTAGTTTTTCCTTACACAATTCCATGTCTGTCTTTAGTGCTGAATTGACTGCCATCCTTGTCGCACTTTCTGACCACCGTCATTTTTGTGTGTACACTGACAGCATGAGTGTTCTAGAGTCTTTACACTTTTCAACAGAACATAGACACCCCGCTGTGATAGAAATACTTCTTCTGCGAAAATTGGAAAGGAAGGGTTTTGATATAATTTTTTCCTGGGTACCTGGACACGTGGGTATATTTGGTAATGAACAGGCTGATACCGCTGCACGTTCCATTTCTGATCAAATGCAGCGGCCTGTCTGTTGCCAAGATTTAAAAACTTCTGCAAAGAACTATATCCATCGTGTACGGCAAGAGACTTGGGATCAACAGATCCTCAACAAACTACATAACATTCATCCTTCCACTTCTCATTGGGCAGCACTACCAGTGCGAAGACACGATGTCCGCTTGACTCGACTTCGCATTGGTCACACTCGTTTCACACACAGGCACCTTCTGTTGGGTGAAAATGCCCCAGAATGTCCCTCGTGTAAAGTGCCATATTCGGTTTATCACATTTTAATAGATTGTCCCGTTTTTAACCATCATCGCATCACCTTCTTTCATACATCTGTTTTAACCTTATCTGACTTGGTGGGGGAAACTCCCCACCAAAACCTTTTTGCCTTCCTTTTAAAGATTGGATTTTTACATTTAATTTGATTTGTGTGTTTCTTTGTATTTTTAATATATTTTACGTATGTCTGCATGCGTGCATGCATGCATGCATAATATATATATATATAATGTGTAAGTATACTTTTATATATTTTTTTTATTCTTATTTTAAGAAGTGTTTGGCGCAGCTTGGCCATTTAAATTAATAATAATCATCATCATCATCACCCAATTTTTGTGTTGTTTCCGGATATTCTGCCTTGCTTCATCGAATAATTTCTCAATGTTTTTTCCTACATATTCAGCACCCTCTGTGACATGTATTAATTTACTAAAAGGTGTTATAATCTTTCTACCTAAGAATAACTCAGCCGGAATTTTATTTATTGTCTCATTCACTGAAGTGCGCAGCGCGAAAGCGAACTCATGAAGAAATCGGTCCCAGTTTTCGTGATTTTCTTCTACAAAACAGGCTATCATCTGCACTAAAGTGCGATTAACTCTTTCCATTAAATTTGCCTGCGGCCGATATGTTACCATTTTAATATGCTTTATGTACAACCTGTGACTTAGGTGTTCAAAGACCTCGGATATAAATTGAGGCCATTATCGCTAATCAAAGAAATCGGAGCTCCATAACGTGAAATATAATTTTCAAAAAGGGCATTAGCTATGGCCTGGGCCGAAGCTTTTCGTAAAGGAATAAGCTCACTCCACTTAGTGAAGTGGTCAGTTATTACCAATAGAAATCTATATCTTTCGGGTTGGGATGCGGGATAGGGGCCTAATAAGTCTAACGTTAGGATTTCATTGGGGTAATTCGATTCTATCGGAATTAATCGACCAGCTGGTAGCGCGTTTTTATAATTAAATTTTTGACACCTGTTACAGGTTGATACATATTCAAATATATATTTCCTCATATACAGAAAATAACATGTGTCACACAATTTTAAATAGGTCTTCCTCTTTCCTAAATGGCCTGCTAATGGCAGATCATGAAATTATTGCTTCGCGAAGAGATTTAGGAATGCACACTCTTAGTTCTCCAAGAATTGTAGAATATTTCACGTAAAAGAGTAGACCATCAATTTAAAATCCTGGGACCAACCCTCGCATACAGTTGCATTAACGGAACCATCGTCTGGATTTTCTAAATAACGATAGATGTGCCCTAACTCAGGATTTTCCATTTGCTCTCGAATGAGTGGTTCTCTGGAAGTTAAGGCTAAGGCTCGAAGAGCTGCGCACGAAATTTGTGATCCATCCATATTGCCTACTGGATTCCTAGACAATACGTCCGCGACAACGTTTTGGACACCAGAACGATGTTCCCATTCAATGTTAAGCACGGATAACTTGAGTGCCCATCCGACTAGATAAGTTTTTCCCATTCGTTAGCTTTGTTAATACCGCGTGATATGTGATTACCCCTTCACCGGTGGGGATCCGAAATAAGTTTTAAACTTTTTAATGCCCATATCACAACCAGTATAGTTTCTTTCCGCTTTATTCATGGTTCTAGACGCGAATGCAATAGGTCTGTCGTTTTGATTAAGAGTAGTCGGTGTGGCCTATACCGACAATGTTAAATTGAGCCATTTTAGGAACCTTTTTCTCAGAAATTGTTGAATATAAAAACTTCAAATTTTTTTTTTGGCAGTGTTATATTTAGACTTTTTTATTTAAATAATAGTAAAATGTTTCAAATATATTGTTTACTTTTTTCAAAAAAATTCATCGTAAAAGTATCGTTTTGATATTTGTGAAAATTGTCTTTTTTTTTAGGATAACTGCTTCTGAGCAAAATATTTTGGGAAAATCTCCAAGAAAGTAGCTCTATTATATATAGATACATATTATTTATGTGCAGTAAAAATTGCAAGTATATTGATTTTTTAGATTCTTTGAAAAAGGTACACGTAGTTTGAAAACAATTATTCTGAGATAATTGCATTTTAAATGTAAAAAGGCACTTAATTACAAAAATAATAAATTGCAACATGTATTTGCCCTATTTTATTAAACATTAGTATCTTCTTAATTTTTTAACATAAAATAGGAAACAAAAAAGCCTTAAAATGTTCAGAAAATACATATATAGTAATTTTCAGTTTTTGTTCAACGAGATCTTTTTAGCATTTGGCATCAATTTTCACAAATTATGTAACAATCTGTGAAAAATTTTTAGCTTCAATGCATTACAAATGTCAAATTTGACCTTATAACATCATAAATATAATTTAAACATGTATCAATATGTAAAAGTCATGATTTGGGAATACGTGATTTTACGACATTAAAAAAATTGAATTATGGATTTGTACGTTTTCATGCAAAAACAATTTCTAAAAGTTTCAAAATTTTCTCTAAACTGTACAAAAGATTTCAAAAAAAGTCAAAAATAAAACTGTTTTTTATGTTTTTAAACATGAAATTTGTGTATTTTTATGCATGCAACAGGCTTCTCGCAACGACAAAAAGCATTACACATCTGTGTTATAATTAGTTAGTTATTCTTGAAAAACCTTTGAATATTAAAGCTTAAACACTTGTCTAAACAATAAATAAACAATAATATTTGCAATGAAGTGAAATATTTAAAATATATTGCTTAGTTTTCTCAAAAACATGTAACATAAAAATATCACTATGAATTTTTAAAAAAATTGATATTTTGATTGATTTGTCGAATCGGGCACTTATCACGCCAAGTGTTTTCTCGCCAAATCTGGTAACCCTTCTGAATTCGTTTTCCAGTGGAGAAGTCGCTTTTTAGGCGAAATTGAGCGCATGCGCAGATTTCTTTAATTTTAACAGTTTTAACGATATCGCGGCAAGTTAGCGCATTCGTAATTCGTTTTTTTTTTTTATTTTAACAGTTTAATTCTTCAACGGTCTTTGTCGCGCATGAGCAGAAAGCTTTTTTTTTCTTCAAAAAATCCGTTACACAGGAAACGGTTATTTCTTTTGCTCCGGTTGGGTCAGCTGTTCGGCTTCGTTTTGGGAATTACTTTTTGCAGGTAATATTTTTATTTCTTTCCCCACATAAATTTCAAAAGATTGCCATTATGTCTAGCGATGCTGTTAGGATTAATTTGAATGAATGCATGAAAAATTACGATTACTATTGTTAAAGGTTTTTTTGCCATGTTGCCTGTGTTTGGAAAGAAAGCTGTTTTAAAATGGTGCATGAAAGAAGGTTTGATTGGATCATCGTATGTATGTCCAAAATGTGGAAAAAGTATGGAATTGAGAGAAAGAATGAGTATATAAGAAAGTGAATGATGGTTTTTGAATGGTAAAATTCAGTACAGTGTTAAAGAGGATACCCATCATGTGTTTAGAAGTGTAAAGAAACGGTTTTGGTTTAAATTGAGTAATATGGATTCGCGTGTACCGTTTTGTTAGTGATGCAAAAATAAAAATGTTTTGGAAGGTGCTCTCAGAAAAATGCAGTAGCACACTGGTATAATTTCAGTAGGCAACTCATCGTCATTATAAATGTCGGGAAAAGCAGCATTTTTTAAAGGTAAGTGAAATAATTTCCATTTTTAAATGCCTGATTTTTGCAGCGATTTTCTGTTTCTAAACTTTAAAATGCTATTTTTTAAAGATTTTCCTTCCGTAATCTTGAAATTCGCCCTCCGGCGTTGCGTGTTGTGGTAGGGTTGCAACTCCGAAACACAACACGCAAAAACACGTCAAATTGGCGATTTTTCAAAATTTGGCGGAGAAATGACGGATTCGACAATTTCACCGATATTTTTTGTCATGATATATGGACTCCATTTAAATATTTTGGGACACTCCTCAAAAAACTCACAGGAATATATATAGTTACATATCAGTAACATGAGGGAAAAAATTTTATGTACATTTATACCTTATATTCTGAGAAAAAGATGAATACAGTTTTAAAAACATCATTTTTGGAAAAATTGAATTTTTACTATAAAGTGCCATTTTATAACAAAAATCATGAATTACAGCATGTATTTGTTCCATTTTGTTAAACATTAGCGTCTTTGCAATTTATTTTGCATAAAATAGTAAACAAAAAAGTCTTAAATTGCCCAGAACAGCATTTTTCAGTTTTTTTAACGAGAAAACATCAAAATTTTCTCCAATACTGAATCAATGTTTAAACAATTTGTAGCTTTCATACATTACAGATATCAAATTTGAACAGAAAGCATCATAAATATAATGTGAACATATATCAATATGGTTTTGGTGTGAATTTGAGATGGTATTTAAAAATACCCCATTATATATATATATATATATATACGACGTTTTTTCGTTAGGTTTTCGTAACATTATCATTAGGTCTTGTTGTTGCAGACAGTTTCTAAGTTTAAAACTTCAAAAGTTACTTTCAACTGGACAAATGATTTCTAAAACAGACAAAATAAAACTGTTTCTATGTTCTTAAACATGAAATTTATGTATTTTTATATATGTAACAAGCTTCTCGCAAAGACAACAAACATGACATTTAATGTATCATCTCATACCTTTTTCTCAGAAACAATTAAACATAAAGACTCAAATTTTTATTTATATTAATTAATTAGACATTATATTTATACTGAAGTGATTTTTTTTTAAATATAATAATTAGTTTTTTCAAAGACAAACTTTTAGTTCACCGAACAATTATTATTATGAATTTATTATAAATTGTAATTTTTTTAATATGATAACTGTTTTATACTTAAATGTTTTAAGAATATTTCAAAAATGTCACTTCAGTATACACAATTGCATTTAAGAAACATACACACAGTAGATTTACACAATTTTAAAAATATAAATTTTGAACACGCATACAGTAAATTTACACAATTTTAAAAAAATAAGTTTTTGAAAACAGAAATTTTTATAAAAAAATCTTACCTTTGTATTGAATTTAATCCTAATTTTTCAAGTATCCAAAAACTTCAAGTACTTTTTAAATATATTTTTAGCGTTTTTCTAAGCCTTTTAAAGTTTTATTTAGTTATTATTACTAATTATTTAAACTAAACTTAAAGTGAAGAACAGGTTTAAATTTAGGTAAAATCAATAAATATTAAATATAACATTCAAATTAAAACCACGCTTCCAAATTTCCCAAAAATTTTTTTTGCATATCTAACACAGTTAAATTTGCAGTTACTATACACGTATCTATTGCGTATTAATAAAAATAAATTGAGGCTTTGCATTTTTGCTCCAGATTTAAAAAGACAATGTTTACTTTTCTATATGTCAAATGGGCGTGGTTCATAAGCTTATTATTTTTTTAAAAATCATTTTAAAGTACTTCTAATTCATATAATGGCTTGTATGTTATATCAATGAAAAGCTCCCGATTAGGGGTTTATAGAAATATCAAAATCTCAAAATCGATTTTTAAAAGGGGTCTACCCTACTGACTGCTCTTAAGCACAGCACCAATTCCGACCCCAATAATATCCGTAAATAAGTTAAACTGTTCTGTAAACTTCGGCAACTGGAAAACTGGTGCCTCTGGTAGTGCTCGTTTTATTTTATCAAAAGCATCCTGTGCTTCCGTTGACCAATTAAATTTAGCCCCCTTTTTCTTTAACCGATATAATGGTTCACATATATCTGCATATTTGGATATAAACTTCTGATATCACCCCGCCATCCCTAAAAACTTCGACACTTCCTTACTATTTTTAGGAGGTTTCATTTCTGCGATTGCCTTGAATTTACTATTGACGGTTTCAATTCCTTCCTTACTAATTATGAGACCTAAATACTTCAATTTGTCACGTGCTAAGTGACATTTTTCCTTGTTTAGAGTTAGCCCTGCGTCTCGCAACAATGTAAATACCTGATTCAAATGATCTAAGTGTTCATTAAACGATGGAGATGTGATAATAACATCATCCACACACATATAAAACAACACGAAACACCCAATAACAGGTTTCAATATGTCTATGGCATTTTGGAAATTTGGCGCCACCCCTGAAAGGCCGAAAGGCATTCTGAGGAATGCAAATGTGCCTTTGCGAGTTAAAACGTGGTTTTCTCGATATCTTTTGGACTAATCGCCAATTGAAAATAACCACTTTTTAAATCCAATGTGGACATCATGCCGGTATGCGGAATGTTTGTGATTAGATCATCAATCACCGGTAATGGATATCGGGGGTATGTAGTTATTTCATTAAGTTTTCGATAATCAATCGCGAATCGATACGCCTCAGTAGAATCCGGAGGAAGGCCATTATTTTTGCGCGTTAAAACTACTGGTGACGCGTATGGGGACTGAATAGGACGGATCGCACCCCTTGCAACATTTTCTCAATGTTATAATTGATTGTTCCTTGTTTGACCCTGTCATATCTGTAGGGTCTTGGCACTACCGGTTCCTTGTCCCCAGTATCGTATTCATGGTATAAAATATGAGTTAACCCCGGCTGATCTGAAAATAAAACCATTAAATAAATTACTTAACGTTTGCTTTTGCCCTTCACCGAGCTTTGTATCTAATAGATCAATCTCGACCGGTTTTTCCACTTTTGGCAACTGCTAAATTTGGTCATCTGGAATGATCATAGATTTCTGATCGAAATCTAAAATCAATTTGGACTCCTTCATAAAATTCGTGCCTAAAATGCATTGGTACTGCATATTGTTAAGAATGTGAATTTCCCAGGTTTTCTGGAATTCTTGGATCCGAATCTGTAATTCGACCCGACCTAAGGGACAACACGGGGCTCCCTGGGCCGTCACTACTATATCTTT
This sequence comes from Trichonephila clavipes, assembly GCA_019973935.1. Classification (NCBI taxonomy): domain Eukaryota; kingdom Metazoa; phylum Arthropoda; class Arachnida; order Araneae; family Nephilidae; genus Trichonephila; species Trichonephila clavipes. Next base: position 23,384 of record BMAU01002252.1, read on the forward strand.
CGTCTTTTGATGAGGTCAATACGAAAAATGTTTGCGATAGACCTCCTCTGATATGAAAGGTTTCTCCGCTCCCGTGTTCCAAAGAGCTGTAATAAATGTCTCATTTAAAAGAATGTGGACATACGGTAAATCCACTGGAGTCATTCGTAGTGAGGATATCCTAATAGTTCGGTGTTCCGTTTCTGGAGGATTTTCTGTACATCGCGATCGATCACCCCCAGACTCGCATCGATCGCTTAAAAGTTTAAATATCTGTTTTGATCATTCTGCCCCCTGAAAGCACTATTCCTCGAATCACCTTGTCGACCGCCTTGATTGTGAAATCAATGATCCGATTGACCACCTCGGCGTTGACCATCGAATCTCCGATTATCCGCAACACCTTGACTCTGAAATTTATTGAACTCTCTCCGTGGTCTGCTATTGTCCGCGCGTATCTAATGTTACCTCTCGTTTCCCTCCAATTTTCCTGTCGATTCCTGTTAGGGAAACGATTGTACTCGCTTGGGTTTGTATCTCGGGATTCCGAACTCGAACCTCTGATCTTCCAATTTAGGAACCTTTAATCGTACTTATCAATTATTTGTAGAAGGTTAGATGAGGTTTGCGGATGCCTAACCTCTACATAATGCAAAATCTGAGATTCTAACCTACTAATAATATGATCGATCAATTTTTCCTCCGTCATTTCGAGTTTTATCACTTTGTGGATCTTTAATAAATCATACACAAAATCAGACGGTTTTTAGTTATGCTTTTGAGATGATGCGAAAAAACGAGTTTCTAGTTCCGACCTATTCCTAACCACGGGGAACTGTTCTGACAAAGCTTGCTTTAAGTGCGCGTAATCTGTCGCCTTGTCTTCAACAACCCTATAACCTAGAACCTCAAACCAATCTAGTGCCCGTCCTGTAAGATGACCCTTTAAATATGTACAAGCGAGTTGTGTGGGTATCTCGTAACATGTTAAGTTATTATCTATATTTTCCAAGAATTCTGCCACGTTCTCCACCCCGGATAAATACTGCTCAGGGATGATTCGAAAATTAGATTCGACTCTAACCTCGGGATTTACTCGTTGGGCGTCACTGTGTAGACCCCCCTGGGTCTCACCTTGGACACCAAGATTACTCGGAGGCAAAGAACCACTAAGAGCTATTTTGAATAATAATAATTTTATTATAATTTCTCAAAAAAATTTCTGATAACATATAATACTTTTTATGTTACGTCAACTAAATAGATTTACCTTTATATTAAATTAAATTACGAATAATACAATTAATTACTAATTAAGCTCAAGATCAAGTAAGGTCTGCCGAAATAGGAGGTCCGAGAAATACACGTACTCGAATTCTTAACTTTCATTAACTTTAACTAATTCGCCTAAACTGACGCTTCTTTCAAGCGTAAGTAAATTATATTTACCGTTGGCTATATCAGCGTTCTGGTACTTCCTTAGAATCACAGCAATTGTTCTACACTATTCCAATATTTTAGAATTCTCTAATATTGCGGTTAAATTCGCTGGCTCAATAGCCTTCCATCATCTACTTGCTATCTCACAACGCTCGACTTAAATACCTTATATATTTTGCATATCCAGTTCATCTTTTTGGGGTTGATTGGAAAAAAACGCGAATTTATATTCCCCCAAAAGATGCCTAAGAAGATTAGTGGAAATATTCCGTACAGATTCGTCTCGGAATAACGAAAATGCGTGCATGATTTCAATATTATATGAGTTGCGTTTGCTTTCCTTCTGTATAATCCAAGACAATTGTACTTAAGGAGTAAACTACAGTCGTGCGTCGGAGCCGAAAGTTTAAGGAAAACTCGTTATATCTTATTGTGCAATTTTTGGCATAAGAGATGGAATATGCCACTTTTTTCACAACTCAAACCACGATTTTTGATCGTACCTACCGTATAAAAAGTTAAGTGTAACTAACATTGATCAAAGTCTTAAAAAAAGCAGATAGTAGAAAGAATGTGCCGTTATAACTAAAAAATACATTAACAAATTATGTTGTCTTCATACATATTACTTACCTATTTGTAAAATTTTCGTTTCTTTCGAAAGTCTTTCACAACAGGGATGCAGTAGTAATATGCACAATTTCACCTCAGTTGGAAATCCCATCTAGCATTTATTTCATATGATTAAAACGTTATTCCTGACACTTTCCCATGAGCAAACATATTTATATTATTCATCTGGTTTGACGCACAGAACAAATGGAAAGCAACCTAAAAATCATAAATATATATAGCAGGGGTGGCCAACTAACGGCCAGTGCCGATCCTAGCAGGTGTGCAACGCATGCACCACACGCGGGCGGCCGAAACAAGGGGCGGCCGCAGGCCACTTAAGGGCAGTCGGAAACCTCTATACCGACAATGTTAAATTGGCTGTTTTCGAGGTACATTTTCTCAAAATCTGTTATATGTACATGCTTGAAATTTTTCATATAATTAAAATACACATTTCTCATTATACTCAAATGAGCTTTTAGCTAATTTTGAATTTTTTCATAATTTATAAAATATTTTATCAAACATAGTTTACGTTAACCCGTTTTTCACATAAAAACATTTGTAAAAAATAAATTTTGGGGTTTTTTACAAAAAGCTCATTTCAGTATATATTAGCCATCATTATAAATATATCATAAAAAATTTACATACCTGTGAACAGTAGTTTCTAAGAAAAGGAACATCGAACATCAAAAATTGACATTTTGAGAAAAATTGATTTTAACGTATAATTACTTTTTAGTTAAAACATGCCACCTCCATATTCTAAATCATCAGCATTTTTTAGTAGCTCATCATCTTCTTTCTTCCTTTTAAGTCTTTTTTCCTTCCTAACTTCCTTTGTTTTTTGTAAACAATAGTATTTTGCTCGTAACAGCCTCTGTTTGTCGAGGCACTCCATCGCCTGTACCGTGTAATCACCAGGCTCAATACACATTTTTCTCAAAATTTCTAGTTTTGATACATTCCCCATATTAAATGAGGAAACTGCATCATATGTACCCAGTGACAAAACTTCTAATTGTACAAATGTTTTCTTCGGTACACGAGACCATATTACATTATTTACATTTTCGTTAGGATTTTGCGTACCTCCATGTAAACACTTTTTTAGCAATTCTGGATTAGCTAAATCCCTAAAAACAGGTCGCATGGCCTCCACAACATCCACAGGTAAACTATTTTTGTGATGATAAGTCTCCCCAAGCAATTCTGCTTTTTTAAATTTGCACCACGTATCTGAATCAGAGGGACAAAATCCATGCTGAGGTTTTGCATCGGTGGATAGCTTGTGTAAAAATATTGCCCATATGGCTTGTTGCATGTCCTTCACGCTAGACAAATTTCTGCGGATAGCTAGACCATAATATGCTTGCAGACGGTCGATTTCTGCCTCTGTCAATCTATTTCTTCCACATAAAGGCTTTCCGTCAGAAAGTTTTTGACCTCTCATCTTAGTTTTCAAGCGTCGAAGACGTGTCCCCATTCTTTTCATAACATGACCTATGCATTCTAATTTCTCGACAGAGCAATGGTCACCATATACTTTGTTCTCGACAATAGAAGTAAAAGCTTTAGAGTCCCCATCTCCTAAATATTTTGTGTACCGAACATTGTAGAGAGACTGGGAACGCTGAAAAATGGATAGAGCTCCAGCTACTTCCATCTTACCGCTGTAGCCTTCAAAATTTCTCTTACAATTTTGAAGATGCTTGGTTTTGTTCGGACAAATACAATGTTTTGAAAAACTTCGACATCTATAACTTTGCCGGTATCAACACTTGTGACTGTCACCAAGTCATTCTTCGAAGAACCACGCTTCTGCCAGCTACCATCAACAACAACAGCAAGGTCCCTTTTTCCATCATTTTCATCAACGGCTTCACGAACAGCTTCTGCCATACTGTGTTCACAGGTTTCTCTTGTTGCCTGCAGTAAAATGTGGTTGTACTTTAAGAATTTTGTGGGTGGCGGGGGAAGATTCATGATACCGCAAAACATCCTAGCAGACTCAGCACCTTTACCTATGCATCGCATAGCATACACTAGCCGGGTATTCAGTTCGTAATTCTCAGAACTATCGCATTTCTTGAGTTAAAAAAGTATAGTTATATTTACAAGAAGGACATTTTAAGTGAAACTTCACAGCTTCACCACAGTTACTTTCACTGAGGTGCAACCTGAGTCCTGTTTTTTCACACTTTATACATTTTACAGCTTCAAAAACACACAAGCTAAAAGGTTAATGTCCACAATAACATTTCTGAAACCAGAAAAAGCCTCATCCGAATATGAAATATCCATGTTTACAATTTTTCTCTCACTGGCAGATGGTTCAGTTTCATTAGTACAAAGCTTTGCACCATCAGCACAATTTTTTTCATCAGCAGAGTTCTTTGGAACAGTAGAATTGCTTTCACCACAACCATCATTACTTTTATTACATCTTCCTTTATTAAAAACTCCTCTTCGTTTCTTAAATACTTTAGTCGATGCTCTAGGCATGGTAAAGTCGATATATTATAGCAATTTTTTTGAAAGTTTAAGCTGAATAATGTTAAAGAATACTTGCGAGTTCAAAAATTACAACGCAGTTTTGAAAGTGTAAACAAACACTGATTTGACCGTTAAATGGGTTAGGAAATAAAATAATAAAAGACTCAATTTATACAATAAAAGATAAATGTTTTGATTTATACCAGACGCTCAACTTTTAAGCCAAAACAAAAACTTTGTTTACTTTTACGCTTGTCAAATGGGCGTGGCCCAGTTTCAACGATTATTTAAAAATAGGTTTTTAGGGCTCCTACTTACCCTAGAGGTTAAAGTAAGGTATTTTTAGAAAGGTTAAAATCTGTACTATGTGGAAATGTAAAAATCTCAAATTGTCAAAAAAATTAAATTTTACCTTTCCGACTGTCCTTAAAATTATTTCGATCAAGCAAAACTTTTTGTAAATTTCTCAAAATAAAATTTATAATAAGTTGAATAAATATGCTGAATTTTAAATAGTTATTGAAAAATCAAAATAAGTCCCGATAGCATAACATAGTTCGTGAAAAATAACAATGGATTTCAAATTCTGAAGAACATTCCTTCTCATCAGGGATTTAGACTGTCTTATCAGGGGGCCAGTATCAATGATACACGCCCCCATAGCTACAGGGTCCCGGACGTGTGTAAGCAAAAGTTCGTAAAATATTATTAATGGTCCTATTAAGAATTCCTTTCTACGTTTATAAAATAGTATGTCACTGGCTTCAAACGATATAAATTTTCCGTGTGAATTCTGAATCTCAGATCCTACTATGAAAAAAGTTTAAAAGCTGATAAAGTTACTCAAAATGAGAAAACAAGAAGTGGTATGTGGTGAGAAAGCAGGAAAAACTTCTCATTCAAAGTGGTTCAACAAAAAGATCGTTGGAAGTGAAATACAGATAACACTTGAAAAATACATTCAGAATGTTATTTGCTTGTAAATGAAAATACGCCTTTCATCTGTTTATTGATTGGCTGTAATAAACGTCGCACTAGAAGCTAAAAGAAGGCATGGCAGTTGAAATGTTTTTTCAGAAGTGGTCTAGTGAAAGAGAATATTTGATTTTATTTATCCCGGTTCTCTTTTGTTTTTGTAGCAACCAAAAGACCGAATGTGCATAAAGTCAGCAAGGGATCTGATTCCCGTTCTGAGAATGATCTGGCCCATAAGAGGCCCTTAGACAGAAATCGAAACTCAGAAACGATGAAAGCGCCCTCTTCTGGGAACGGGGATAGGGCGTGTCCAAAGGAACGGCAAAGTACTCATATCGTACTGGTCGTAATGATGGAAGGTAAATAGTTCCTTCTTAAAAGATGAATTATATATGTATATGCCATTTTTTTAAAATTTTCCATTATTTTCTCGATTTTGAAATAAACTTTTTTGTTATGCTACTATTCTTCCAAATTTTCGCTTACTTTATTCAACTTTCTAATGATTATGTTCTGACAGCTGTGATAATGAAAGAAAATTACATCACTTTTAGAATCATCCCCTTTTTCACATTTAGGAATGGCTTCTGTTCGATCCCAACCATTTGAAACACTAAACCTTCTCTCCCCCCCCCTTCTGCTTTTGTTCAAAACTAAAGATAAGGCGAGCTTCTGCATTCTTCTCGATTGGTGGGGTTCCAGTTTGACTTGTACAGTCTGGGACAACGTTTATATGAAACCAACTGACCCTTCTTTTATTGCTCTCTTTCCTCATAGTTCAAGTTTGTGAAGGACTAACGACTCAAGATTCCAAGTTCAAATTCAAAAAAGGTCATGAATACAAAACTGTACTCTCAAGTGTCATTCTCGCTGTCCGATCTTGACTTAGAACAGGGATGGCCAAACCAAATGACCTTCCAGGCCACTTCGGAAAACATATCCAGCGGGCTGCATATAAAGATTATTTATCTTTATATTAGATTTAAACCCATTACGAAAATGTATTGGAGCGAAATGTTTAAAAAAATGGAATGAATTATTATTGAGAGATTTTATTATTTTTCATCTATACAAGCATAGATAATTTAATAACAATAATGCAATGAATCAATGATCTTTTTTTCAGACAAACTCTCGAAGTCTAGGTCTATTGAGATTAAATGCAATCACATTACGTATTCTGAGTTTAATTTGTTTTGGTATCCACTCACATTGAAAAATATATTTCACTTAAACATAATTTTCTGAATGGCATTAAAATGTTTATAGCTGTGTGAGAGATACTGTGTATTTTACGCGAGATAGTTTGTAATATAAAATTTTGGAGCTGTTCTTGTTTAAATTTAGATTTCAACATCGAATGTGTTGATACGCCGATAAGTTCTTTCCTCTCCTTCATTTTACGTGTTGTTTTTTCCACAAAAGGAAAAATATGCATTTTCCATTAGAAAACTATTTAGTTTTGCTAGACATTGTGCTGACGAGTATAAAATTATCTCGCGGAATCCAAAGTAGTAAAAACAATAGAATATTCACACTCTAGTAGGAAGTATATATATATACAAAGATAAAATGTGTGTTTAATATTCTTCTGTTATATTATAATAAAAATTAAAAAGATGTTGCAAATTAAAGTTATTATACATCAATAAAATTTTCACTTTTATTGAATAAGATGCGCATTAAATACTTGAAATTATACAAATTTCATAAAGAACGTGACTCCATTTTACATATATATTTATAAGTTTCTTTTCATTTTTTTATTGTGACTCATGGAACCCCAGGGTTCCGTGTAGCACAGTTTGAATTGAAGAACCCTACGAACTACAAGGAATTTAAGGGAACCCCATTTCCATTATTAGAAAAATATATCCTGAAACAATATTTAAATTTAATTAACTTGTTATTGGTACTTTATAGATTGTAAAAAGTATTGTATTTGTTATAAGAAAAATTCATACTATTTTAATATAATTCACGCATTAATAATAAACTATGCTCCGGATGTCACCTACCCATGTATTATACTTAGTAATTGGATATATATGCATTTTTTTTCACTCAATCGCAAATTATTTGCAATTGAGTCTATGCAAATTTATTTGTAGTCGCATTTTATATTTTGTGTCTAAATTGTTTTCACACCTTCATTTTGTTTCCCCGTACGTTGAGAAACACATTGTTCTGATTGGTATTAAAATTTTTAGAGCTGTGTGAAAAATCTTGTGCATTCTGCATGTATTTATATCCTGAAACTAAGGATCCATTTTTGCTTAATTTTAGATTTTAACGTGAAATCTGTTGAAGTGCCAATATGTTGTTTCCTCTTCTTCATTGGCAAAATTTCTCATTTATCTTTTATCATATTATAATAAAAGTTCAAATCCCAATTTTAATAAAATAATAATAATAAACTAAAGGGTAAGTGGACCACGACTCTTTCTTCCCTCAACCTCTCGAGATGATTTGTGGCTAGATGGCTATTTAAGGTCCTACCATGCTGCAAAAGCACTATACATTTACAACTATCCAGGTTTTGGCCAGTAATTGAACCCAGGCCGTACGGTACAGCAGTTGGCTTCACTAACCACTGTACCGTATAGGCGGCAAAAATTTTGCAAGAAAAATCAAAGCCTAGATTTTTTATAAAAATTTATAATACATTTACACCTAATTCAGAAAAATTGAAAAATTGTTTAATAAAGTAAATGTTTATATTTGTTGCTTTATTCAGGTGATTATGAAAACGATAAGCAAAATTTCAGTTCAAAAATTAAAAAATAAAATTGTATCAATTCATAAAACCCATTATTATTTTAATTGAAACTGAACTAATATGCAATTACAATATGTGTTTCTGAAATCTTGTTTGTACTTGTAAATTAGAAAAATAAAATAAATCTTATGAACTTATACCTCCTAATTTTCTGACAATATTTTTAGTTAAATTATACTTGTAAAAAAATTTGGGGGGGAATTTTTTTTCAGCATATTTGTTATATTGTATGCTATATTTTACAGAAAAATGTAAGAGGACTGAAAAGAAAACATATTTTTCGAAACGGATAGCTACTGATAAAAATTTGGAAATCCCTGATCTAGAGTTTTTCAATAATACAAATAAACAAATAGCAAGATAATAATACGAACAAAAAGACCCATGATGTAGAGCAGTGGTGTCCAACTCAAATGACCTTGCAGGCCACTTCGGAAAAACATTATAATCTCGCGGGCCGCACATAAAAATATGTACCTTTATATCAGATTTGGAAACAACAAACCATTTAGTGGAGTGGAAATTTAAACAGAATGAATTATAATTGATTTATTATTTTTCATGTATACAGACATAGATAATATGATAATGTTTATATAATATATCAATACAAAGATCCCATAATGTTTAAAATATTACAGTTGACATTTTCTTGAAAATTACAGAGTTCCTTTTGAATTGATCTTTCGTTACTCATTGTTGAAATTTGATTGTGCTGTCATTCTCAAACGATTAAGTATACATTGCCTTTTATCATAACCATCCTGAATAATTTTTTAACCTTTAAAAACATGTCTGACTGCCTCTTTTGCTTTTTGGGCACTGCAAACAGAAAAAAAGGAGAAGTGAAAGTCGTGCACACAAAAAAATCATGTACCATCCATAGTAAGGGATATGCATAATGCAATTCGGAATTTATTAAAAAAGTAATTTATTATAGTAAAATCAAACGTAAATGTTTGATAAAATATAAATCTACTAGCCGTTACCCATCCGCTTCATTGGGTATTTCACGATGTTGTATATATGTATACTGCTTACATATATATTAATTATTGTTATCTAGCATTAAAAATTCGATTGTATTGAAAAATATATTTATAGCTGTTACACTCTCGCCCCTTGATATAAAAAGATCATAAATTATAATATCTAATATTTCTATTTATATCTTAAATAGAAGTAGAAAGATTTTTTCGCTCACTTAACCTAATAATCAAGTGGATTTCCACCAAAGCAACTTTCAGTGGATCTCTACTCCATAAAATAAACATGCGTGCTAAATTTCAAGTCTATATCTAACAGAGCAAAAAAGGAATTTTTATCATCCATACCTCGTTGACAGCATTCTTAGCGGATTCCAATTCAACAAAAGAAGCAAGCAAACCAAATTTTATTATCATAGTCTTAGCAGTTCAAAAACGGGAATTTTGTCTATCAATACGCCCCAATAACTCTCCCCGCTTCCCCCTGGAGTTGATTTCCGTAAAACCCATTCTTAGTGGAACTCTATTCAACTAAACAAAAGTGCTCAACAAATTTCAAGTAAATGAGTTAAATTCAAAAACAGGAACTTTTCTATAACACGCCTTAATCCCTCGCAACCCCACTCCTTTCGGGGTCCGTTTTCGCAGAAAGCTTTGTAAAAGGAACTTTATTCCATGAACGGAACATACCTTCTAATTTTCAAGCAGGTGGTTCTATTAGTTGAAAAGCGGAAATATTTATCTATTACGCCCCTAAATCCCCCTCAGTGACCCTTGGGGATCAATTTTCCCCCAAACTTTTTTATAGTGGATCTCTACAACATGAAAGTAATTCGCTTACCAAATTTCGAGACTGTACGTCAAATAGTTTAAAAATGGAAACATTTATGTATAACGTCCCGTAAGCCCCCGAAACGCCACTTAGGAAACGATTTTCACAAAACCCATCTTATAGTGGATCTCTACTCAATGAATGGAATCAGCCCACTAAATTTCGAGATTTTCCGTCTAATAGTTTAAAAAAGGAGTTAATTGCCTATAACGCCACTTAATTCTCTACAACGCCACTTGGGAGTCGATTTTCACAAAACCCATTCTGTAGGGGATCTGTACTCTATGAAAGGAATCCGCTTACCAAATTTCAAGACTGTACGTCTAATAGTTTAAAAATGGAAATAATTATGTATAACGCCACTTAGGAAACGATTTTCACAAAACACATCCCTCAATGAAGCGCCCTCAACGAGATTTTGCCCTTGGAGGTTGATTTTTGGAAAAATCATTATGTAGGGAATCTCTACTTTATGCAAGAAATCTGTGTACCAATTTTTTTTTTTTCAGGACTGTACATCTAATAGTTTAGTAATGAAAATAATTATCTATAACGCCCCTTAAAACCCCGTAACTCCCCTTGGGTTTCGAACTTTGCAAAATCCGTTCTTAGCTGACGTCTACTCCATGAAGGGAACCTACCTACCAAATTTCAAGTCTGTAGGTTTAATAGTTCCGGAGATATCGTGATTAGTCAGTGAGTGAGTGAGAGTCGCTTTTCTACTTTATATATATAGATTTTAATCTAAAGGACGTTTCTATTATCAAAAAGGATTTATTTTAAAACAAGAACATTTAACAGGTCAATACATTGTAGATTTAAATATGTATATAAATTTCCCATTAAATAAATTTCAAAATGAAAAAACTTTAAAAACTGATATTTAAAATTTTTTTATAAAGAGTTGGTTGGCCGCAACTTAAGTACTAGCGGGCCCCATTGCGGCCCACGGGCCGGGTGTTGGACACCTCTGATGTAGAGGGTTTGATAGATGTTAAGTTTGTAGAGGCTCAGTCTTGTTGGCAGGATGGGGAAAAAGATGGGGAAACTCAGGTGACGTCCTCGTCATTTATCCTAGATGAAGAATAAAATGTATGTGCATACAAAACGAATGCATTACGTTTTCCTTTTCTCTGAGTTTTTCTCTTACTCTCTTGATGTCAGAACTTCCTGATGATTTCTATACTTATGTCATTAAATTTTTTTTTCTTTTTGTCTTTTCGCTTCTTTCCTTCCTCAAAAGAGAAACTCAAATTTGCTTTATAAGTACAAAAGCAAATAAAAATATCACGATTATTTGTATTATTTTTTAAAAAGAATGCGTCAAAGAGAAAAGTGTCGTGAATTACATAAGCAATGGTACAAGAGTATGTATTCATATATTTAGAATAATCAATACCAAAAATGTTTAAGCATTTCGCAGTTAACAAATAATTTTAACTAAAATTAACGAGCCAAAATAAAGGAGGAAAATCAGAATTTCACGGATTCTTCCAACCTCCTGAGATGTCAAACATTAAAATTGTGGAATCATTTGCCTGTGCATTAAATATTATATTTAAAGCACTGTTTCCAGAGTGAGGGGCGAGGACCCTGTTCCACGTGTCACTCCACAATATGTAACAAAAGTGTTTACGTAAAAAAAACTATTTTATTGGTTGATTAGGTACACACTTATGTTACAATATTAAAAAATATATAAGGCAGCTTTTAATAGCTTGGCTAAATTTTGAAAATTTTAAGGGTACCAGCATATTATATTCTTTCAAAAAACCAATTTTTTAATTTTGCATTTATTGAAGACATGAAACTTTATATGAAGATTAACTAAAAAAGAACAATAAAAAACAAATAAAACAAAAGCAAAAATTCTTTTTTATGATTTCATTACATATTTTCATGAGGCGAAGTATTTACATATATTTTTACATTATCTAACTAGCAATAGTTTTTAAAAGAGTTGATATTCAGGTATCTGAAACTTGGCAAAACACACGATTCTCAATTTCGGAAGTTTGTAAGAAAAGAATGTGAAAACTGATTCACTTTGTCCTGATGATTCAAGAGGTATTTAATAAATATTAATTGTTCATTTTAGTGATTAATAAAATATAATTTGTCTAGTATATAAAAAAATTTAAGAAACATAGAATAAAAAAACACAGAGAATAACTTATTTTAGAAGACGTATTAGCAGTAATTTTCAAGTGCAAACTCAAAGAATGCACTCCACTTCCAAAGAATTGAGCAAATTAAATAGTTTCTTGAATACGCTATGGATTCTTAGAAAGCTAGCTCCATATTAAAAGGAGAAGAAAAAAAAAACTGCTACACAATCCCCACTGAAGAGTCATAAATTACCATTCACCAATGGAAGATACGGGGAAATTTCATGTATCTTTCCTCAAGAAGGCGGAGTTACAAGTTTACTTTCCCCCTCTTACCAAATGTGCAATGCTGATTTAATAATTACTTGCAAAAAATTAATTTAAAAAGTTTAAAGTATGCGCGTTTGAAAGAGCATAAAAAAAAGGAAAATTTTCCTGTTTTTACTTTTTTATCCGATAATTTAAAATATTTTTATGATCGTTTTAATGCACTACATATGAATTTTCAGATCTTTAAATAATACATAAAAATACTTAGAAATTTTTTTAAAAAATCGAAATGATGGAAGAATTTAATTTTTTTTTTTTTTCGCTTCTTTGGATGCATTTTATTCCATGTAATTGAAAGCAATATCCTAGATGTAAATATACGAAAAAGAAACTCCATAGGATTAACATTACGCTCGAGATTTCGTGGTGGCGTATCAAAAGGGCTCATAAGTGCCAGAAATCTTCTGTCACTCTCAAAGTCTATAGTTGATTATTTTTTTAACGAGTGTTCATGAGTTCTCAACGCTGGTTCCATGGGGGAAGGGGGAGGGGGCGTTAAGGAAGAATTTCAACACATCAGACAAAAGTAATGAAAAGCACAATCAAGATTTATGACATGCTTAAGGCGGTGGTGGACATTAAAAATGTCAAATTTTGGTCAAAATTGTGATTTTGATTTTTTATACTAATAATATTCCTTATAATTCATAAAATAACACTGTCAAATGATTTTGTCATTTTATTTTATATAATTACTGAACTATTTTTTTTTACTCAACTAAATGCTTAAAATGCCCTTTTCTTAGTTTGTAATTTTTCCTTTTTCATTGCTACGTAAAATACTCCTTGCGTTTCAAATTATGTCATATCTCTTTGAAATTCTTACAACTTATGAAAGATGATATAATTCACAAATTTGTGTATTGGTTTTCTAAAGAATTTAAAGGATCATAATTTGTGTTGTTTTGAATACCTTGAATGTATGATAATTGGTGAAATATTCCATATAATATAGAAAATTTGTCTTTTTTCATCAAATTTTATTCTGAATTTAAAATCCATGCACATATATATTTTGTTGTAGTTCATCTATGTATGAAATAAAAATTGTGTACGTATCTTGAAAACTAATGCGCAAGGAACATTTTTAAAAACAATTTTAAAAATTTAATTTTTTAAAAAAAAATTAGTTTATAATAGTTTTGAAAAAAATATATTTAAATTAGGAAATATAACAATTATTTACTGTATTAATTTCATTTTCAGCCGATTAAGACAACAATTTAAGAAATCAGTTTTGATGGTCCACCATCCCCCTAAGGACGAATGAAAAGAATGGGGCAGAATGACCCTCAGAAAAAAAAGACCCCTTTTCGAAGAAAACTGAGGAAATTTTGAGTCAATTTCAAGTGTATGTTTTCGTAGCTTGAATGTACCGTAATCTTCTTAAAACATTTTCAATTGGTATTGTTATTAAAAGGAAATAGTCACTTGTGAAAAACAGTAGTAGTAAATTTAAAATACAAAACACTAATCAGCCTTTGAGTACATTCATTAATTATTTACCATATTTAAAATGTTCCTAACAATAGCGAGAAATTGAAATAAAACATAGCTATATTTATTTTGATGATTTTGTTTGTGATCATTACGTATTACGATAATTTTGCATAGCAATAAATAAAATAATCTATAATTTCTAAATATTTAATTTAAATTGCTTCAAACTGTGAAAAGAATCTTCAAAGAAATAAAGTATGTTAAGTTTTCTTAAAGATACGCACACATTTTTTGCTCTTTTTATTGAGGTAACAAGTGAAATAAGCACATAATTTTTCTAATATACTCTAACTGCTAAGAGAACCAGTATTTATAAGATTGAATTTGAAAAGCACAAATTCTTTTTTCTTTTTCTATTTATTGCTATTCTAAGAGTGATTTACACGATACCTTCTTGATTAGGATCTTTTGCCCAGAGAATTTGAAAGAATATTTAATGCACACTAATAATTAATTATGTATATAATTCATTATAAAAATACATAAAAATCGTATAATTTCTGTAAAATGTATAGAATTCTATATGCTCTTAATGAAGTTAATCAGAATTCATCTTTAACAATCTATAGCAAGATTTAAAATCTTTAAAAAAGGCAACAATAAGAATAACAGAACTTTTGCGGAAATTGCTTATAAAAAGCATTTAATGAAAGCTTTATTTTTACAGAACAATAATAAATGTTAAAAAATGTAGGTAATATTTTTTTAGTTGTTCCTAGTAGGATAAAACTATTTAATTAAAGTGATAGAAAAATGCATTACAGAAACAAAAATATGATAAACACAATTTATAAAGTATGTAAATGATTTAAAACAAAAAAGAAATGTGAAAAAATATTCAAGTAGTGTAAGGTTGTATAATCTTCAATATTTTTAAAGTAATTAAGATACAATTTTAGTTAAAAGTTTTAGATTTCTTTTATGATATTGTGACCTTTGTCAAAATGTTTTGAGTTCTCTTGAAAATTTCAAATTATTCTAGAAATGTTTTATTGTTCTGCTTAGTCTCGTGTGTAAGGTGGGTGTGTTCAATTTTTTTTTTAAGTCAGAATCTTTAAAAGCTTAATTTTGGTGAAAATATTTTAATAATTTTGAATAAGTAATCTGCAAGCCAAGCTACGTTTTGTTCTAGAAATGAAACTAACATGTTTAAACAAATAATTAATTAAACGAAGTATGTTTGCATTAAATCAGAAATTTCATAATTCGGTTAGAAAATTTGAAAAAAATAATTAAATGTAATTGTTTGAGAGTTTCAAAAAAAAAATTAAAAAGCTTAAGATTATTATTTTAAATTTCTAAATATATTTCAAGGAAAAAAATTTTCCTGATTGTAATAATAGATAGAAAACGTTAAAAAGTTACTAATTTCTTTCACACTGCTATAGAGAAATAAATTATGACTCGGAATCGGAAATCGTCTTTCGGGAAGACTCAAGGCTTTGTGCAAGCATAGAAGTTGCAAAAGACATGGTCTCGACTTTCCCTAAAATGTAGAGATACTTTAAAAAATTTTTTTAATTATATACCGATATCGAATGCATCAAATCAGAGATCTTTCTCAGTTTTAACCCGGAACTTCCCGCGCAGGGTATGTCATACCCATCGATCAAACTTTTTTCAACGCTCATTCTAAACCTTTTTTGGAAAATTGAGTTTCTCGTGTAGCTGACTTTAAGGTCATATCCTTTGAGGGGCCTTAGTTTGTAGGCGAATTCTAAATATATATTGTTGGATACCGCCTCTTCGGGTATGTCATACCTTGCGCGTGAATCGCCGTTGCAGTTCTGAATGCAAGAGCACATTTTAAATCTTCCTTATACTATGGTGTATTATTGTAGTTATGATGAAGAAATGTTATTTTTAAGTAATATAATAAATCCAGTATTTAACGGATATAGTACCAGTATTTTCGGGTGAAGAAATTCTGTTCGTGATTATGATGAGGAAGAATCAAATGATGAAGGGTATAACAGCAAGTATGATTCCTTCACTGAAATCGATCCAGATTAAGAAGAGGGAGACACAGTTAGAAATACATGTTTTGTATGTATAGACACATAAACATTTGGGAAGAACGTGACATTAAAGGAGACAACTAGTACACATCCACTTTCAGATGGATTTTTGAAGGGAAAAAATAAACCTGAAACAATAAGAGAACATAAAAAGAAATTCCAAAATAAGATATAGACGGTATACAGCTCTTCAATGAAATAAATTCATTCAAAGATACTTTTCCTGGTAAAAAACAGCCAACTGAGAAATTGGAAATTATAGTGAAAAAAAAAAGGATCTTATTCCCTGTTTTCCCAATTTCGCACTAGCATTAAGAATTTTTTTTAACCTAACCTGTTTCTGTAGCTTCCGAAGAAAGACGTTTCAGTAAATTAAAAATTACTTGAGAAATAATATTACACAAGAAAGGCTTTCAGACTTGGCCATAGTCTCAATTGAATCCGAAATCTCGGGAAAAAAACTGATTTAACCGAAACTAGTAACAAATTTGCTTCTCATTAAACCAGAAAAGTTATTGTATATTTACAGTAAAATCTGGCGTATAACGTGTGCTCCTACACATATTCGCCGTATAACACGCCCACCCTTTTTTACGAAAAAACCTGAAATGCATGTGCGCAATAATCTTGTGTTTTGAAGTTCTTTATTCGAATATTATTCGAAGATTTAGTAAAAAAAAGTGTACTTTCAAAATAAAAACCCTTTAATTTCATAAGGAATGTTATTTCTTTCACACAAAGAGTATTTCGATATATGTAAAAGTCTGATATTTTTCTATGCTCATCTTTTTTGTTTTTTTAATGCTCTCATTTTTATACCCAGCGTGTAACGCGAACCGTAAATTTCGATCTTATGTTTTGAGTTAAAAGTGCGTAAATATACACTCATGTCCATAAATTAAGGATAATTAAGTTCAGGTAAAGAAAGAGACAGAAACAAAACAAATTTAACTTATTTGTAAAGTCTATTTATTAAACAAAAGGTAAAGAGCAAAAAAGAAGCTATATGTTTGACTTAATTAATAAAAATTGCGATTTTTACTCCCTGGAGCAAATTTCAAAAAAAGAATCTATTTACAAAAAACAGTATAACAGGGTTAGTATGATGGTTAGTACGGAGTATGTCTCCCGGATGATGCAATACAGGCCTTACAACGCCTAGACATGCTGAGTATCAAATTATCAATCTGATCTTGATGAATATTTCACCACTCATCAAGCAATTCCCTCCGAAGTTCCGGTAGACCGGTGAGAGGGGGTGGACGGGCTGCAATTCGTCTGCCAAGCATATCCCACACATGCTCTATTGGATTCAAGTCTGGTGAGTATGCTGGCCAATCCATACGGGTGATATCCTCCGATTGAAGGCATTCATCTACAATTTTTGCATGGTAAGGACGGACGTTGTCATCCATAAACAGAAATTCAGCACCCATGGCGCCCCGAAACAAACGTACATGTTGTTCCAGAATGACATCCCAACAGACATCGTTACACTCTGAACATGCAGGTCAGCTCTGGAAAAAAATTCCTCCCCAAACGATCCATCCTGCACCACCCTAATGGTGTCGTTCAATGGTGTTCTCTTGGTGGTAACGGGTACCTGCGCTTTGCATATTAAAGTTCGGCGAGAATCAGAGTGAAAACTAAACCTGAACTCGTCGGAAAACATCACACAAGACCAATGTTGTGGTGTCCACAATGCATGCTCTCTTCTCCAGGTTAATCGCAGGCGACAGTGAGTTGTGGTAAGTGGAACACATCTGACAGGCCTACGAGCATATAGTCCAAGTTGCCCTAAGCGTCTGTACACGGTCCGCCTTGAAACTGTCATACCGGTAGCTGAAGAGAGCTGACGAGACAGGTCTGATGCTGTGCTCCATCTCTTTCTTTTGGCAGTAACTGCCAAATACCGGTCCTCCTTCGGCGTTGTAACTCGGGGGCGACCTGTGCTGTAACATCTACTCACATTACCATCATCTTGTAATCGTTTCCAAAGCCTAAAGAAGACACTCTGGGTGACTCCAAGTTCCTCGGATACTTCCACCTAGGTACGTCCACATTCTAGTCGTCCAGTAATTCTACCACGTAAAAAATCATCCACATGCTTCCTTTGTGCCATAACTATGAGGTTATTGCATTGAAAGACTCGTCATTGTGACATACTATCCGCGCCATCTGGTGGTTTCCTGTAATTGGCTTATTCTTCTTCAAGATGTTAGAGAAGTGTGTGATAATTCTAAAGGTAAAATTTTTATTTTAGATTTCTATTTCTGTGTGATTCTGAATTATCTTTAATTTATGGACATGAGTCTATAACTATCTAAAAATTTAAATCATAAAAAAAGTAGTTGAATGTCTTGAATGTATAAAACAACTGGACTACAATCAGGTACATAGCCTTATCTAGGCATAAAAGATCCAGTCAGTTGCCTGCACTTTTTGAATTACCGAATGGCTACAGCGTAAATGGTCAGTTGATTTTTTTTTACAGGTAAGGACGGATAAATTCCAAAGTTTTCCTTTTCACATTTTTAACTCTACTACAATGTTTAGATGTTTATTGCTTACTTAAATGTTGTTGGGAAGGCAAATTGGGATCAGATAAATAATTTTCAAATTTAATTTCTCCCCGCCCCCTTTTTTATTGATTCACGCATTCAGAAACCATTGTTTTTAAATTACTACTTAAATATGATAATACATTTCTCAAACATAAACACGCCGGTTTTATACACCTGCAGTAGCACTGATCATTATCTAAACATGTTTCCGCAATCTTTTTAACTTCTTAAAATACATCCCCGTTTGTCGGTGATTTAACTAACAATGAATTTGTGGATAACATAAATATCTCCATCAGGAATCCTGAAACTATTGTTCTGACGTTTATAATATGTTGGAGGATAAACACTGGTGGAAGTGCCAGTTATAATTCTGTATTGATGAGATAAATACATATCATTCTCTATTTTTAACAACGTATCAATTAAATTATTCACTCGGCGATTAAATTTACATTTAAATAACTGGTTTTTAATTTATTGTGAAAAGATTCACAATACATATTTGTATCTGTATAGGAATGTGGAAATTGACGATATGACATACTCCATAAATCTGTTCTATTATAATTATAATCTTTAAAATATTTAAAAGCAGCCTCTTTATCAACAAATGCAACTTTAAAATGTTCCATAATTTGTTTAAACTTTAGTAAATTTGTTTCTTCTAAAAGCACTACCAAAGAAGCATAACTTTCATTTCTAATTTCGAAACCAGAAACAAGATTATTTAATTGTTTTTTCCAAGCACGATGAAGGTGCCATTTTCAAAGCAAATGTTTAACACCTTCCCCAAATACATTTTTAAATGCAGGGTCAGTTGTTTTATCATCATCAGTCATGATACAATTAATATTTAAATTAAGCACCCTTTCTTTCAAACTGTAAAATAAACAATACATTCTTACCGCATCTAATTTACTTATGATAAAATGAGCAACTGGGTAAATTATTCTACTTTAACTTTTTGGTTTTAAATTTTTAAGATGTTATTGAAAGTTTACTGATTTACCTGCTCAAGATTTCTTTATTTGTGACAATTTTCAAAATAGAATTTTTATTGTTTTTTTTATGATAATTATTCACTATCATAAGAATTAATAAGGATTCAAATTAATTTCTTGCTGTGAAATACTCTACTTTTTATTAATGTATGGTTATTTTTATACATCCAGTACTGAAGAGTAAATTTTGTTATTAAAATACCTTACTGACAGTTAATTTTTCTTGCGAATTTTTTTTATCCATTTTTATTGTTTAATATATATATTCTGTTTGTTCATGCATGGAAACAGTTTTCACTGTTGACTACAAATCACCTCATTTGGCAACATTTTTTAATTTGATGAATTGGTCAATACTGTCAGTTGGTCAGGGGTGTCAAACTGAAAAGCTAACTCGGGCCAAAGAAACAAGGTTCAACTTTAGGTGGGCGTCAAAAAATGCAATATTCCTTGAAATGTAGGTTTATTTCAAATAATACATTGTATTAAACTGAAAACAAAAGAAAAAATTAAATGTTTTTACTCTGGCACTTGACATCTCTTTTCTGCTGCTATCTTTCTAATTTCAGGAGAATTTTCTTTTACTATGTATTATTTTGTGAGGATATATTGGCTGGGCCTAAAAATGATCGTAGTGGGCTGCAGGCGGCCTCGAGTTTGACACCTCTGGTGTTATACATAAGTACAGTTCATTTTTTCCTCTCGATATGTGCAATTAAATAATTTAATATTTTTACTGCTTGTGCTTAGTTTATATTTTTAGGATTTATATTTGATTTTTGTTTTTAATAATTAATGCTTGTGAAGTTTTAGGAATAAGATATTTTGTGTTTTTTTATAAATATTTTTTATATTACAAATCTGCACAGTACAAGAAACTCAATCCTATTTCTATTTCAATGTTTTTCGTGAAGATTAGGGGAAAATTCCTGCTTTTGATTTTTATGTTTCACTGTTAGAAAATGGGGAGAACTCCATTTTCTAGCACTTTGAACAAGAAATTTTTGCAATATTTCTTGGTGACTATTCTTCACCTAGAAGCTTGGTGACCTTTGAGACAAGCCTTTATTACCAAGGAACCCAGAACATTTACAAATTTCGCTATTTACCATTTTTTGTTACATATTCCTGTAAAATCACCCTAGTCAAATTTGCACCAAACGAATCATGCCACTTATGACCATTATGTGACTGGTCTTTTTTCAAATATAGCGCACAAGAAAATTTGGGGGGGTAGGAGGGGTTTTTTTTTGTGCTAAAATTTTATTAAGGGGTAGCTTGTGCTGCGGAAAATTTCTGTGGTGATGTTAATAAACAAGTGCCTAAATTGCAGCAGATTGTTTTATTATAAAAGAATTTGGAAAAACTTGAGAAGAAAGTATCATTTACTTTAGAGACTTTTATTGTCACAATTGCAGAATCCTTATTAAATAATAAAATCAACAGGCTTAAAAAATATATTGTGCTATATATGTGAGGAAAATGAAGCCTAAGTGGATAATTTTTGAACCTCTTTCTCAGTATTAACACACAAATAAGACTTTCAAACTGTATAATTTGTTTTAGATAAAAATATATATATATATATTTTCAGAAAATTAGTACTGTTGCGATAGTAATAAATGCCATATCTTTTTGCAATTTCTTCTTTTAGGTTATTAATAAAACTTCAAATATTTTTGTAGAAAAGAAAAAACAACAGTGTCGCAAATTTGTTCATAAACTTTTTGTACAAGATGGGTTCTGTTTATGTATTCTTTTTATATAAATTTTCACCATTTTGAATGTTTTAACAATTTTAAGTTTTTTTCTCCAAGTTTTTCTTTTTTAATATTTGAACTACTTCAAATATTCACAAATCTCATTCTTATTAAAAAGAAACTTATTGCAAATAGCGGATACGTTAACCCACGGTTACTTGCGTCTGTTTTTGCTACCGTCATTGCTCGCGGGGTTTACAATTTTTAACATGTGTATTTAAATATGAAATATACTATGTTTTTTGTATTATACAAATAAATTTATTAGATTTATTGCATACAAATTAGTTTAACATTAATTTAAACTAAACCTACAAAATTTTAATTTTAAAATACATAATTTTATATTTTTTCATTAACCACAAGTAAAACATTTATACTAGTAATAATTATGCTTTTTACTATCTTTATCATTTATTATAAAGTAGAAAAATAATATTTTAATCGATTTTCAAACATTTGGAGCAGACTGTATTCATGTTTTTGAGCACATATTTTTCTTACTTTGAAGACAAAAACAAGTAGTTTTTAAATCGTTCACATGTGGAGAACCAGTGCGGTGACCCTTTTTTGGTGATTAATGCTCGTTTTAATATCTTCCATGTCAGTAAAGCTTCTTGTGAGTGTTTTGTTAAGGTTTGAGAGTTCCAATATCATATCCCACTGTGGCTGCACAAGATCCATTCTAATCTCCTCTATTAATCTTAAATGTCTTATTTTCTTTTCAGGAAGAACCAAATGATAGACAATCGAAGCGTTAATTCCTGAGGAATTAATGACGAGATAACATATTTGTTAGGGGCAACGGTTACATATTCGAGATACATGGTATATACTGCACATTTCATCTGTGATATCACAACACTGCCTATTTTATCAAAAATTCACAATTTTGAGTTCCATCTTTCAAAGTTTGGTTCAGAAATCACACAGTCATCAAATTCACTTAGTTCATTCTGTCAATCTGTCAATACATTATCTAATAGATGACGAAGTCGCTGTTACTCAATTTCCCATTGGGTTTTTGTCATAATTTATAGAATGTGATTTGAAAGTTTTAAAACTTTATATTTTGTAATTATTTTATAGTATTTGTATGCTACAAATATTGCTAATATTGCTCAAGGGTGTTCTCACCATCCCAGATAAAATTTTTAAGGTTGTTACATTTTAATCGTCCAAGCGAGAATGATTACATCAGGCCTGAAGGTTCAATGACCTAAAATGTAGATCTACAGAAAAATCATGGTTCTGCACATTCTTTTTAGAATTCTGGGTGGCTTTCTTCTTGCTGGGGTGTACAGAACACCCCACGCGAGTGATAGCGGGTTTATAGCATCCTTTTTGTCAAGGACAGTAGTATCCAATAAGTGGTTCTGGGTTTTATGCAATAGATCTTAGTAGGGTGCACTTCTTGGCGACAAAATTTGGCAATAAAGTTTGCATTATGGCAAACTCTGCCAAATTGTCCCGTTTTAGGCTAAGTAAAACATTATCCCGAAAACCGGCCCAGCTCGAAGTCACACCATTTCGGACTTTGGCCATTTCCACCCCTTACTTTGCTTCTGCATCTGGAACGACCACCATTTTCATTTAACCAAGTTTTTCTTTTTTGAAACTGGACAAATAGTATTTTACCTTTTGAATGATAGTTGTAAGACAGAAATGATTGTTTCATAAATGAATGAATGATTGAAAATAGTTCAGTATGGTTGTCCGAAATATGAAAATAATTTGTTTGAGAGAAAAATTTAAAAGATTATTTTTAGTTGTAGTAAGATGCAATTAAAAAAAACTTAAACACATACTTGTTAATTATAAGCATTTATTAATTAATTTTAAACTAATTATCTGTTGCATTAAAATTAGGCAAAAAGAATAGTTATAATTTTGATGACAAGAATGAATCTGATGCACTTTAACCATTTTTCAATACTTCACATTAATTATGTTGAGTTTAATCCTAAATTACTTTGGTTAGTAGTGTCCAGTTTATATATATGGAGATTGACAACCGTGCTGAAATTCCTTTTTTCACGAGAAAATGCAATTAAAATCTTTATTGCGCTTTTCCATAATTCAGGATAGATAACAAGTATATATTCTTATTAAAGTCCAAATTGCTCATATCCAATTCGAAGCTGTATTTTAATATCTTCATTCTAGTCTATTGCGATAAGTTCCTATTTTAAGTATGACATTTTTTTTTACAAAGCGGTTGTTGCAGTTGCTTGAGTTAAATAACAGCCAGACATGGAAATCATACAGATTTTTATGTGACAGAAAATATTTACAGTTAATTTACACTTAAATTTAAGTAGTAATGTGGGTATAAATCTAAATCATACCTTTAAAGGTGCTGCTTATTTAAACAGAGTTTAATATGTGTTTGTTATTAAGATTTAGCATCCATCTGATTCACTTCCTGTTTACAGTCAGAATGCCCTGGTGCAAGGTTGTACAGTTTCAGTTATGGTAGGAAAAGTTGAAAAATCTGTTCATTCAGGAACAGTTAAGTGAGGAGTGTAAGAAACAGTCACATTATGAATTAAGTGCATACTGTAATATTACCATGGTTGAAACATTCTCAAATTGAATTTTAAAACCTGAATCAAGGCATTTAAATAATGATTGTAGTTTGAAATGGTCTTGTTCCTGTTATATTGTCTGTGAGAAATTGTGAAAATGGAAAATCTATGACTTCAGATATTATACTCTTTAACTTAATTCTGGCACGAAATAGTGAAATGATGGTCCTTGACTTAAACAAATGTAGGCTGTTGCCATGCAACTGCAAGTTAATCTCATTAAAATTAATCACAGTGAAAACATCCCACTTACTTATGTTGAAATTAAAGGAGTGTAATAAACAATGTTCTAAATGCGCTAATAAAAAGAACAGAAAAATTCATTTTACTTGTGAAAAATGTACTAATCGTATTGTTTTCTATTTTTCTTCCTTTTAATTTTTTGTATACATAAATTTTATGTTAAAAATAGAAAGTAAACACCCTTGTGTATCAGACACCCTGTGTGAGAACTTTCGGTCATTTTTTTGTGCGAGAGATGCCGGATTAACAACTAAATGATATCATTTTAGGACTTACTGTATTGCTAAAACATACATTGCTAATGTGGTTAAGATGGTTAATGCATTGCTATTTTAGCAAATGTTTCAGACTAAACTTTGATAAGGTTTGGCACAAGAGGGGAAAAAATTGTGTCATTATTTTCAGAAATTCTGAAGTTTTTAAATGTTTATTTGAAATTTCAAGAGTATTTTCAAAACACGTAAAAAAGAGTGATGTAAAATCCGATATTGTAAATCACGGGGTCTAGAAGAATAAACCGTGCACTCTTTCAGGAAGTAGACTCGATTAATCAGGATGATCAGAATGAGTTACAGAGCAATTTGAATGTTTTGTCCCTGAAAAAGTGTCAAAACTGATTCATTTTAGAAAAGTTTGCAAAAAGAGCAAAATATCATTATTTTTGAACAAGATAAAAGTATATTGTGAAATAAACAATATATCCCATTCTAGATTTAGTAAGGTTTTATTTTTTCCATTTTGGTACGGAAGAAAGAAAGACAGTTTTAAAAGTAACAGAAATGTCGGAAATTTTACCCCCTGCCATTTTTTAGTGTGAAGTTTACATTGCACTTATTCATTTTAACATTTTTAATTAATTTATTTTTAACTTATCGTCGT
Organism: Trichonephila clavipes; assembly: GCA_019973935.1. NCBI lineage: Eukaryota > Metazoa > Arthropoda > Arachnida > Araneae > Nephilidae > Trichonephila > Trichonephila clavipes. The sequence goes on from BMAU01002252.1 coordinate 48,483, forward strand.
TTTGTAATTTAAATATTCAGAACAGATTCTTTGGATTATTTCCCATCTTACGTTACATTCGGTGCGATTCAGGCTTTAGCGCTTCATGTAAAAGTAGCATCACATAGATACATGCATACATTTGTTTACTTTCAAATTTTTACTAAGTAGATAGATAAATATGTATGTATATTATAATAAAATATTACATAGATAAATAGATAGCATCTGTAAGTAGAATATTCCATTCATTGAAAATTAAAAGGATTGCTGAAACTTTTATCTCCCACCTATGTAGACCCCTTGCAGACCATCATTAGACCATTGGGGTTCAATATAAACCACATTTGGGAAAGACTGATATAGAACAAAAGATTTTGCTTCTTTAATTGTAATATTGATTCTCTTAAGGGTAGAATGTGGTTACAAGGAGAAAAATTATTATTTATCAGTACTTACCTATGCGGAAATAATGTTCTACGGTGTGGATATTTGGAGAATATTATTTCATAATTTAATATTACCACAAAAAAGATTTGTACAATGTTGTTTGATTTTTTTCCCCAGTTTTCTATAAACTGAATTCTTGAGTACTATAACACAGTACATAACCTGATAGAATTCTCCTCCAAGAAGCTATTCATATTTTGTCATGATATTCCTTCAGTTTTCTATGTATTGCTCATGTTAACATGATTTTCATGCTAAGTATTATGTGAACATATTTTTAGTAACTAATATTTAATATATATTTTAGATTTTGATTGCTTTAACTAATCAATTTGTTATTTAAAAGCCTACAATTTTCTTCGGATATCAAAAGAAAATTTCTTAGCTGACTGTTTTAAGCTGTGACAACCAGCTGAATATTTTTACTTCATAAATAATAATGAAGAATAAAATTCTGCTTCTCTACATGTCTTACTTTATATTGATTACATTTCTTCTTTTTTTTTCCAGATAGATGTTAAAAAAATTCATATTCTGAAATGAACTAGAGTGCAAGACCCATTTTCTCCGTTGCAGACTTTAAATTGAGATTTTAGCTGTCACATCTGTGAAAAAACTTGCACATTCGAAATTACAAAAATTGCTTTCCATCAAAGGAACTCAAGGCTTCATTTACAAATTCATGATGATAAAAAGCCTTATGTTTGTCAAATCTGCAACAAGAGTTTTTCTCAAAATGGTGTTTTAAAAAGACATTTACGTATTCATACCAAGGAAAAGCCTCATCTTTGTGAAATGTGCAACACGGCCTTTTTTCGACCTGGTCATTTTAAAGGACATTTACTGATTCATACAAAAGAAAAGCCTTATGTTTGTGAAATGTGCACTAAGGGTTTTTCTTGAAATAAATATTTAAGACATTTACTTATTCATACAAAAGAAAATCCTTTTGTTTTGTGAAATGTGCACCAAGGGTTTTTCTCCAAATTATGGTTTAAAAAAACATTTACGTATCCATACAGAGAAAAAGCCTTATGTTTCTGAAATGTGCTACAAGGGCTTTTCTCAATCTGGTGATTTAAAATCTCATTTAAATATTCATACAAAGGAAAAGAATTATGTTTGTGAAATATGCAACAAGGGCTTTTCTCAACTTGGTAGTTTAAAAACTCATTTAAGTATTCATACAAAGGGAAAAGAATTATGTTTGTGAAATTTGTTTGTGAAACAAGGGCTTTTCTCAACTTGCTCATTTAAAATCATTTGTATTTACATTTAGGGCTTTTTGACTTGCTCATTTTCATTTATTTATTCATACAAAAGTAAAGCCTTATGTTTGTGAAATGTGCACCAAGGTTTTTTATCGAAATGATTATTTAAAAAAACATTTACTTATTCATAAAAAGCCTTATGTTTGTGAAATGTGCTACAAGAACTTTTCTCGACCTTATAGTTTAAAATCTCATTTAAATATTCATACAAAGGAAAAGAATTATGTTTGTCAAATATGCAACAAGGGCTTTTCTCAACGTGGTAGTTTAAAAAGTCATTTACGTATTCATACAAAGGAAAAGCCTTATGTTTGTGAAACGTGCAACAAGGGCTTTTCTGAACATGATAGTTTAAAAAGACATTTAAGTGTTCATACAAAGGAAAAGAATTATGTTTGTGAAATGTGCAACAAGGGCTTTTCTGAATCTGGTAATTTAAGAAAACATTTACTTATTCATACAAAGGAAAAGCCTTATGTTTGTGAAATTTGCAGCAAGGGCTTTTCTCAATTTGTCCATTTAAAATCACATTTACTTATTCATACAAAGGAAAAGAATTGTTTATGAAATGTGCAACAAGGGCTTTTCTCAAACAAGGTAATTTTAAAACACTTTTATGTTTTTATGCTAAGGAAAAGAGTTGTTGGTAAAATATACAAGGGCTTTCCTCAAGCTGGTAATTTCAAAACACATTTGCTTATTCATACAAGGGAAAAGTTTTATATTTGTGAAATGTGCAACAAAGTTTTTCTCAAAATGATTATTAAAGAAAACCTTTATTTTTGTTCATACAAATGTAAAGCCTTATGTTTGTGAACTGTGCAACAAGGGGTTTTCTCAAAATATCTCTTCAAAATCACATTTCGTTACTCATTCACCTTGTGGGAGAATTAAGTATCTAATTTCACAACAAATATCCTTTTAAATAGATATTAAGAACAACTGCAATTTTTTGTGTTTAAGAATTCATAATTTTTTTTATACTTCTGGCGTGAATCAAGAGAGAAAGAAATAGATATTAGAACACAATTTTATTTTATTAAATATTTTTCTCTTGTCAATTTTTAAGTAGATGGAAGTTGTGGGAATTAAGAAATAAATTTCATTGAACTAACAGAATTATGGAAATCAAAATTTGCAGAAAAATCGGTAAGATATTCACACTGATAAAAGCAGCTATTTTAAATGCTGGAGCAATTTATTTGTTTGAAGAAAGTAGCATGTGCTCTGCTTTCTGTGTTTTGTTCTGCATATCTATGCCACGTCATTTGACCATGGTCCAAAATTACGTGGTCCGTCACCAAAAGTCCTCGTGCAGCTGAACACAGTGTGATGTTAATATTCAATCAATCTACATATCTATGTTAAGAAATTTTTTCTCATATGAAATATATTTTGAATTCACGAAAAAATTGTTTAACAGCTGAACATTCGGAATCATGTATTAAATTGAAAGTCGTCAATTCCCCGATATTGCTGCATTAAATAAAGCTTTTCACACACACAGTTCAAAGTTCATATTAAAATTTTAATTTTTTATTTAACTTTCTTGTATTAAATCTAAAAAGTTGTTTATTTCTTATTTTTTATGAATATTTTTTAAAATGCTTAATTTATGTACCTATTTTTGTTTTATTTATATTAAAGAATAATTTTATGTTTACTTCTTATTTTAATGAATATACTTGATAGATGTATATTTAATGTGTACAGTTTTAAGGCTGTCTTCAATCAGTGTTGAAGAATATGAGCCGAATTTGAGTTTTTTTTTCAGGATTCATTCGGCTAGGAAAGCAGGGGAAAAAATTTGTCAAGAAATACTCAGTATTTCGAACTTGAAAAAAGTACTTTTGTATTTAGATCAATTAATTTTTTAATAAAATTTTCTAATTTTAAGCCTACAAGTAATTTTAAAATACATGTTTTATGACCATTAATTTTAAGAATGCGTGTCCTTTAATTTAAATACTAATTAAGTCTATTGTTATTTTTTTTAGTTTTCCGGTTTAAATAAAAAGTTTTCTCCTAATTCCTCGCATTTTTACAGTGCATAAAAATTTTATCCTCACAATTCAAGCCTAATTGCTTCAAATGATTTTACGTGTTCATTTCATCACACATTGGTCCAGAAATTTTTCGAAACTAGAGAGAAAAAAAATGGAATCCCAAGAGAAAAGGTTCTTGATAAATGAAAAACGCACTTAGCTATTTGGAGGTTATTTTACGAAAAAATCATAAGATGTTCTTGGTTCCTGGAAAAAGTTAGCGAAATAGAAATATTCGCAAGATAGAGGTTCGTAAAATGTGGAGGCCCGACTGTATTGTATTCATTGAATTAATTTCCAAATTAAGCTAGTATGGAATTGAAAACCTGTTTCGTTGTTGAATTTTAATAATTGTTCTTATTGATCAAAACCTGGAAAAAGCATGAATATTTTTAAATTTGGAAACCTTAAAAAAATATGAACATTTTTAAAATATCAACTTAAATACTTTTAGAAACTAGCTAGAGTTCTCATATCTAAATTTATATAAAACTTTTGTAGAACAGATATAGAGCCCACGATTTTTCTGACCTTTGTTATTTTATAAAAGCTGAAAGTTTCTCTGTGGATGTCACCAAAACTTGTAAGAGTATAGAGTTTGGGTTGTGGTTACTTGCGCAGGTAACAGGTAGTAAAAGTGTATAAAATAGTATCTGAAGTTCTATAAAGTATAAAGCTTAATTTTTGTATATTTTCTTCGGAACAACATTAGAAATCACGTCATCCATTGCCGGACACTTAGTATATAGTTGCAACCCCCTGCCAGACACCCTTAACTTTAAAAACAAATAATTATACTTTCGTTATTGTTTCAAAATTGAATTTTATATATGATACTTGGGGATCTATATAAAAAGATGTTATCTCTATAGCCGGACAATTTTAATGGTTTTTACATCTTGCCAGACACATTGAAAGTCAACTGCAGATGTGAGTGTAAGGCAACTGTTCAAGCGAGGGCGAGCGAGATAGGGCGTTTAGTCCATTGCGATCGTTTAAGAAAACCAATGAAAAAAAAGTTTTATTACGCTTATAAGCATCGAGCATATCGAAAATTTAAAGATTTAAAAAAAATAACCGGAAAGAAGTAAAACAAAATACTTTCTACCATAATAAAAAAAATACCCAACAACACTGATATAATTTGTTTATCACATAGCTATCTTGGATCCCAAAACCAAATTAAAGAAGAAAAAAACATTTGTTTAATCTGGTGTATTTCCTCAATGAGATTTTTTTTATTACGTTTTAACATAAAATATTGCTTGTTAAAAAAAAAACGAAATCCATACCCTGAGAAAAATTCTAAGAAGATTAACAATTCATCACTGTCATTATTACTGAAATACTGTACATTAGTTGCAGAAAGAAAAGGAAGACATGATTCACTTTTCAGCCAGGTAGCGTAATACGTTTGCTGATCATTTGATTGACCTTCAAACTTACTGGTATGGTTAGTTTTACATTAGTTCCGTTCCATCTTTTATGTGTTTGATTTTCGCTGAGGGAAATTGTAAATAATAGAGAGTTTTACTATATTTGGAAAATAATTGATCGATTTGAAGGATTATTTGGCCAAGATTTATTTTTAGTGAAAAACGTCATAATCCTTTTTAGAACTTCCGTATTTTTTTCTGAATACACTTTTAACCCGGGAGCAGGGCTTCTGTGATCTCAATTGAAGGACGTTGAAACTGATCAAGCATGTTACGAGTTCGAGCCCAGTACCAGTAAAAATCCGCCGTGTAGGGGAAAGATGCTTGTTAAACATGTCGAGAGCTCAGACGTCCTCTTGTTGGAGTAATGTATTTAAAAGAGGCCACACAGCTTAAGTGTCGTCCTCGTCGCTTGACCGTGGTTCAAAAGTGTAGCTGAACAGTGCGATGTTAATATTCACTCACTCGGTCATGAAAGCTCATTAAAACTACAATAACTTGAACAAAATATGACAGCTTTGCTAGCAAATAACATTTCTGTAATATTAGTAAAAAGTGTCGCTGATTTGCGTCCCTTATTAAGTTTCCCCTCAGGGACTCATGTTCTTTAGGTGATGGGGTTTACTATCTTTGGTAAACATGGGTCTCACGAACCTGGGGTACCCTAGTGATCCTTCTCTATTTTCGACCCTCCTTCTTATCTTTCAATTTATCCTTTCTTTCTTTTCTCGTCTAGATCACAGATTTTCACAAATTTTTGGCCCAGTATAGCCAGATTTGGCTCTTACGCCATAAAATCTCACATTCATTCATTCCTTTATTAAGGTCTTGCACTTTTGAATCATTTTAGTGCAGTTTTATTGGATTTTTTCTCAAATCATCAAAGAAAAATTGAATAGTCCTTGAAAGCCGGTAAGTATACTTTCTCTTAATTAAATTATTCACTGGAATTTTTTCCGATTTGTATCGTGTGCAGTAAAAATAATTATAAACAAATGACTGGGGTGACTGATTCCCCCTCGCACTCTACCATTAGCGTTAGCATTGAGTGCGCGCTTGCTCCCGGGTTAAAACATTTTGAAGTATTTCTCCTTTAAATATTAAAAAGTAACACAATTATTATTCATCGGAATTTTATATTCTTTTTCATTATTTAACATTAATTCTAAATGCTAATTCTGTGAGGTTTAAAATTACAGTTCTTTTAAACAGTTATTTTCAATTATAGCATTTATCTATAAATAATCATTTTACATTTTTGAATACAACGTCATGCACGCAGTTTTAATCTGCTGACAGTTCAGCTATTATATCAAGAATAACGTTTCATTTTTTTAAAAAAATGAACTCAAGCGAAGAGCCGGTGTTTCAGCCAGTATACGTTTATTGTATCAGTACTGAAGAATTTATTTTATAAATAATTTCTTAATACTAAATTAATAACAAGTTTAATAATTATTATTGACTTCCATGGGCTTGTCTTGTAGAGAAAAGTTTTTAAAGGAAGGTTTAATATCAGAAATTGACACTCTGAGTTATTTTTCTATATCTAGCTGAGATCTATAGTTTGTCTTCAAAGCAGCCACAGCAGAAAATCCGGTTTAACAAAGATAGGATGTTGAAAATGGTAATAGTATTCGAAGTGCTTTTGTTTTAAGTGCAGAAAATTCATCATCCACCTCTACCCAAAATTCAAAGAGGATTTATTACAAAATTTCCTCTTAATTTTTCACTGGATGTGAAATCTATGAAGGTTTCTTCTTCGGAAGTTGAGAGCCCTTCTGGAGTATCTTGAAATAGATCTCTAATCCACTCATAACTTGCTACCAAATTGTCCTCATCGAGGAAATACTTTTTAAAATTATTGCCAACATGGCTAAATGCTTTTATATGGTTTTAAAAACAACTTTCACTTGTTCTTCAGATTTGTAAGTTTTAACACATAACAAGCTGGGGCATTTTCCCCCATCATTTACTTCAGTAGTGGTAAATCTAAAATTTAAGTATTTTTGAAAATATTTCCTTGATTTAATTTTTGGAACCATGCTCGTCTGTGTACTTGTTTGATCCCTTATTATCGTCGAATGTTTCTTTACGACTTAAAAATATATGTATGATTTTGTTTTAACCTACTACCGTAAATATTTAATTACCGTGAATTACAATTAACGTGCAAATTAAAAAAGGTACATTCAGGCTAGATTCGGTAGCTATGGAAGTATCGAGTCGACCAAAACTGACTGGAATTGTACGAGGAAAATCATTTGTACATGTTTTGCGCAGACGTCCGATAGGTTGCCCAGACTCACGCAAACGTACCCGATAATGCCAGATGTGATGGATATCATAGAGAGCAACTTAGACTAGACTATTTTTCTAATGACATTTGTACTTTGAGAAATGGATGCTGAATGAAATAAATTTTAATTAAATATATCATTTTGCGATCTGTTCCAATTTAAAAATTGGAGAAAGAAATATAACAATAATAAGTAATATGTATTTTAAGAAATTTTCTTAAAATATATATTACTTAAAATTAACATATACAAAATTTAATACTTATACAGCTTATAATTGAGATCGCATTGTAGCTTTAGCATCAAAGTGCATTTTTTTGCAGTAAATACATTATTGTTGTACAGGGGGGAGGCGACAAAAATTATGATTCAAAATTGGGTCGCCAGTATTGAAAGTTTGAGAAACACTGAAATACATCATTGTCGTCGATATTTTCTTCTTCGTCACTACTACTCCAGTCCGTGACTTGATTGTCATTAATATCGCTTTCTCGATCAGAGAGTTTCCGAAAAAAAATTAAGCAAGTTTATACAATTATGAATAATTAAAAAATTATGTACAATAATTTGACATAATAATTACATACCTGATTTAGTTTTGAATGAATCATTGACATAACTTGTGTGTGATAGTTGATCCCCTTCAAACCATTTAAAATGGTATTTATCCATTTCCAATACCTGGCCATTGTTGTCTGGTTAATATGTGGCTGGATTTTTGAGATGATCATTGTTTGAAATGGTACATGTACAGTTTGCTCGCAGAAACTACTGCAGTTAGATTGCTATCGTCAAAATTTCGCAACTTCTTTCGGTCAAAAGCTTAGTTTACATCTGAGATTGTATACAAGTCCATGAACATCTGAAGTCGAGGGGCATCAACATCAATTACATTATCAGCATTGTATACATTGCATATAAATATCTGAATAATATTGAAGTCGATTTGTTGGTCATCTCTATTTTCAATTAATTCGCTCGTATCGAAGTTCTTGAAAGCTTTCTGGTACTCTGGAATTTTTTTACTGTTTTGTAAGGTTTTAATTTTCCTTTTCTGAAGAACGCACGATTAAAATCAGATCCTGTGATGGCATGATATTCAGGTAGGCTCTGACAAATTAAATGACCCCACTCTGCGTGTATTTTTATTAGGTCCACATATCTTAAATTATTTCCAGTACCCGTAAGCAACCAAATCATTTTTAGGGGATGCATGTTAACAAGCATTATAGCAGCATATCATTATCAATACTTGTGCTGGATAGTTGATGTTACATGCATGGTATACCATTTTTGTATCTTCTTCCTCGTGTGCTGGGCATGACAACTCTTGACACAAATTTGTTGGATTCATTAATACTAAAAGAATGACATTTTCTGAAATTTATGTGTATAATTTTGCTGCCCATAAATCGAAACCACTTCATCATTAGTAAAATGCGCGAAATAAAAAGAACAAACCGACTTCTTTGAAATATTCAGCTCTTTCGCGAAGTCACTTGATCGAATTTGTTCAGCCCACTTATAGTGCACTCGAATTGAGCAGAATCTAACCGTTGGGAATGCTCCTAATCTTTGATCGATGGTGAAAAGCAGTGATTCCCAAAGTGGTCTATATAGACCCCGGGAGGTCTATGATGACCTGCAAGGGGTCGACTCTAGCGAAAAAATAATTTGGGGGTCCATGAAGTGTAAAAGGGGATCTATAATAGTGGCTTTCATAAAACCAGATCGTAACTTTAATCTTTTAAAGAAAATTTGATCTATCGGAAACCAGATTTTAACAATTTAACAGATTTAATTATTAAATTTAATGAGGTTAATTTGTGGCAGCATAAATTTTATTAAGACAAGAACCATTTCAGCATTTCTTGCTAGAATTATTATAAAGAAGTATAACATTGGATATCGAGAATTTTCTCAGTTCGTCGCAGACAATCTGTCAGGACATTTTAACCTACATTCAACATTTAAATGCTCTTTACTGGGATTTTGAAAATAGGTTTGAGGTTGTTTTTTTATAATAATACCACAATAGACAATTAATTCATGTAGTCACGTTGGAAAAAAAATGTCTTATTATAATAGGAACTCATCCGAATAAGTCCTAACGATCTTAAAATAAAGTTTAGAGACGGATGTCAGCATTTTTGGCTGTAAAAAGACATGCCTGTTACCTATCGCGAATAATAGAATATCGTCAGAAAGTTTTTAATTCATTTTCCTAAAGAGAGGGAGTTTCAGTGAGTTTTCAAATCTGAAAAACAAAAAAAAGAAGGGGGTACAGGGCACTTATCAGGAGATTTAAGGTTAAACCTGACTACATTGATATTAAATATTGGAAATTTTTGTTAATGAAGCACAAACTTTATCCCTATCATTAAAAACATTTGTTTGTTGTTCAGTTATTTTATGTAACAGTTGTTTTATGTATTAAATAAATTTATTGTAATTTAAGTCATTACCATGTGCTTCTTAAGTTTTAAATACTATAATTCACTACATTGAAATTTAATTCTTTTAAAGCAAGTAGTAGTACCAGCTATCAAACAGATATTTAACTTGATAAATTTGCAGAAGTTCAATATTAGGTAAGCAGGGTCTACCCGAAACGTAAAAACATGTCAATGGGTCTATGAGAAAAAAAGTTTGGAAACCTCTGGTGTAAAGTATTGTTCAAAGATCATGTAAATTCTTCAAAGCTTGTAATTGAGTGAACATTTGCAACAATTTTTTTAAATATTTCCAAATGTTTTCGGAACATTTTTAATTGTGTGCAATAGGAAAAAACCATCAATTATTAAAACATCTATATGATGTGGTTGCTCATGCTGGACCTCTTTCTGTAGCATTTCATCAAATCAGATTCATCGGTCTTACAAATAGTACCATCCAAATGGCACATGGACAATGGTAGTGAGGGAATTGGGTTAAATTCATGTTAAATTCTTCGAGCATGTTAAATTCTTCGAGCAAACCAGATTCTTCGGTTGTATTGGCCTCAATGTTCTGGTAACTAATACCCAACGTGTCGTGTAGCCCTTTTCGTTTGTAGTTTTCCGAAAACGATCGAAATTGTCATATGCCACACCAGTGGTAAACAGAGAAATTTTTCAAGGGGGAGTTGGGGGTTGAAAGTTCATGATTCTTGTATCCGGCTCCTTTTGATTTTGTCGATTTTCGGGAACAAAATACAGTAAAAAATGAATTTTTGAGTAAATAATTAGCTTTAATTAATAAAATTAATCATTAATAAGAAGTAATTAATTAAATTTTACCTACAATATACTTAGAATTATAATCAATCGGAAAGAATTAAGGGCTAGGGGTGGTCCGGACCCCCAGGACCTCTCTCCCCCCCTTGTGTGTACACTTAATGCCACACAAGTAAAAAGTTCAGAAATTTTTTAATCATTTATGGGCATAAAATGGGTTGTTTAAAAGAAGTATGTGTGTGTGTGCGTTGTTTCAATTTCAAGCTCCTCGATGAGTAGTTATATATGCACGATTCTGGCTCAGTTGAAAAGAACTCAGGTCTAGTGAAAGGATGCACATCAAATTAAATCACACAAAAATGCCATGAAGTAATTCATGAGGAAACTGATTGAAAACGGTATGAATCTGTAGATCACGCAAACACAGGGAAACACAAGAAAACGAAAAGTTTCCGCTTCTGAATGGGCTTCTTTCTTTGATGAGATCATGAGTTCTTTTTTCGTTTGCAGAAATCGAACGAAAAAATACTCTAACCTACTCAAGCGTGCATTGTGAGGAATATGCTCGAGGGAAAAGAATAAAAGGAAAGAACAAATTACTGCGTGGGTGAGGGATACGCAAATTTAAAAAAATGAAACCCAGATCGATCGGTGAAGGTTACGCAAAACTACAATGGAATGCAAAATGAGGTTACGAAGGTGTTGATGCACTGATCATGAGAAAACTGAACGCATCTCCAATGACGCAAAAGGTACTTTCAAAAATTTGAATTAAAACATAACTAGGGATCAGTTATTTAGTACGAGACATTATATTAAGACCTTTGAGGAACGAAATCTTCATTTAGTCGTTCCGTATTAGCACGAAATGAACTCAAAAAATTGTTGCACGTTCATGCTTTTAATTATAGCTATCACGGAATTAGTTTTTATAATAACAAATCATGTACCAATCATTGAAAATGCGGTTGATCTGAGCAACACTACTTGCACACACTCTACGCGTCTGGGCAGAAAATTGTTCTACCACAGATGTTTAAAAAATTCAGAAATAATACATGATTTACGTTACTTCTTTAGTGTAAATTCAACATATTTGTCCTCCAGCTTCTTAGGAGTTCAACTGTTTGAGAAGGAATTTCAGAAAGTGTGTGAGCAATGTTTAAACTGAAACACCCATCGTGTTTGCTTTGTGTAGGTGCTTCACAATCGGAGAAAACGCAGTTGGTTCGCAAGATGTTATCCCATCAAGTATATGATCATGATTTCAAAAGGATTATATGGTGTTATAAAATATCTCAAAAGTGGCATCTCGAAGAAAAGGGAATTAAATTTGTGTGCGGTCTTCCGGATAAGTTTGAAAGTGAGAGTTTAGTTATAATTGAGATTTAATGAACGAGTCAAACGATAAAATTGCAGAATTGTTCACTGTGACAGCGCACCATTCTAAAATAAGTGTGATCTTAATTCTACAAAACTTGTTTAATCGAAATAAAGTGATGCGTGATATAAGCCTGAATGCGCAGTATGTAATATTGTTTAAAAATATCCGTGATGTGGGACAAATTCAGTGTTTCGCAAGACAAGTAGATAGCAACAAAGCAGCGTCATTTATGGATGCCTACAAAAAGAGTTGTCGTGATAGATTTTCTTATTTTTTATATGATCTTCATCCTCAGACAAACGTGAAAAATTCAGGCTCAGAGAAAGTGTGTTTCCTGATTCCAATGGCGTCTATTGGATTTACGTATCAATAAAATGAAGAATATAAAGAAACATTATCACTTGTTGAAACTACTTCTTAGCGCATCTCCTGCACAAAAAAGAGCAATTATACGAACTGCTGACAAAAGCCAAGTACATTGTTTGTGCGAAGTTTTGTACAACATCCTCCATGGTACATTACCTGTAAACGTAAATAAATTACGTAAATATAAAAAAGCTATGAGAAAAATTGTTGATAAAAAAGTATCATTAGAAAGAAAAAGAAAGCAACTCATTAACCAAACTGGTGGCTTTTTACCCGTAATCCTCCCAGCAATTTTATCTGTATTAGCAGGATTTGCTGGAAAAGCAATAGGAAACCGAATTTGAGATTGGTATAATGGCACGAAGGATGGCAGTAATCCCTGAAGAATTAGTTTGTGTGAATCCTACTTTTCTAAAACATCTCATACAGGATTGCACGATATTGAAAACCAAATTCAAAATCTTCTTCAAGAGACAAACTATTCAGACCATGCAAAAGCAAAACTTTTAAGCCAACTTTTGTTAAAGCATCAACGTATTCTTAACGAACCAAAGCCACCATTACGCGTTTCGATAGCAGAATCGAATCAACAGATGCAAGATGCTCCAAAAAATGAAGAAGCGGATCTTATTTTACGCAATATAATTCTTTCCGTCCCAGCAAATTTCCAAAAATTTGTTTCACCTAATGTTGAGAAATTGAATACGCGTAACTATTCATGGAATGAATATGGTGAATTAATGAGAGATAAGGAAATCATTAAAAACACGAATGTCAGTGATTTATTTTCCTATTTGATGAGAAATGTAAAAAAGGGCTACGAACCGCAAGGTTTTCCAGTGTTCTGGAGAGGTATTAAAGAGATAAAGATCCCTACACGATGGATTGGTAACCAGAAGTTAGCGCAAAATCTGGAACTCGACGCAGATGTTGATGAGAATCAGATCGATCTTAAAACTGTTGAACAAAGTACTGCTCCCACCAGAAAGAAGAGAAAAGAAACCCGAAAAAGAAAATGGAAAAACTATTAGAATCAGTATATTACGATGTTTCAAACCCAGGATCGTTTGGAGGAGTTCAGAAGTTATCTGCAATCTCTAAAGTACCGTTACAAACAACAAAACGTTGGCTAATGACCCAAGACACTTATTCTTTACACAAACCAGTTCGGTATCAATTTTATCGAAGGCGAACGCTTTCATATGGTATAAATGACTTATGGCAGTGTGATCTTGTAGATGTACAGCATTTGTCGAAACATAATAATGGAATTGAATTCTTACTCACTATTATCGATGTATTTTCAAAGTATGCCTATGTTATACCTCTGAAAAATAAAACTGGTAGAACTGTGAAATATTATTACTTTAAAGAAATGTGAAACATATTCAAACAAATAGAGGTTCAGAGTTTTACAATAATCTAGTTCAATCATTATTTAAAAAGCAGAAAATAATCCATTACTCTACTAGTGGAGATAATAAATCGGCTGTTATCGAACGATTTAACAGAACATTAAAAAATAAAATGTTTAGAGTATTTACATATAGAAAATCTTATCAATACGATGAT
>BMAU01002252.1:67500-69095 GCA_019973935.1 Trichonephila clavipes
TTGAAAAATATGTAAGGGATCAAATAAATAGCTTTTATGTGTTTTTTAATTGGCTATATTGTGAAAGTTATATGTGCTGATCATTGCTGGAATTTTATTTTAGAGAGTTTTTGAGTGCTCTCTCACACACACACAAGAATTGACTTTCTCTTTGACCCTTTTAAACTATTTTATTTTCTCATAAGGATGAGTATTGAGGATTTAAATGGGTACATTTGAATTTTTTTTCTTGTTTTTTGCTGATAGAGAAGTTTAAAATGTTATGGCTTTTTCTAAGTAACGCATAGTTATACAAAAAAAAAAGGAATACAAACTTCATAATTTTTTTTAAAATTGGTGTGAAAATTATAGCATTTCGTTTCAATTGTAATAAATATAGAAAAAAGTGTAGATTTCATTTGCTGTAAACAGAGGACTCTTTTTAAACAAGTGAAACAAATTCAGTTAATCAGTTCAAATACTAGTCGTTAATCACCTGCAAAGGAGGCGAATAACGGCTAATATTTTTATATATTAATCACTGAACAAAAGTCGTAATATTTCTTATTTCGTACTCGTTGAAGGTATTTAATTAAAAATGTAGATCTTTTACAATGAAATGATTCCCATTCATAAAAATTTATTCTCTGGTGAAAAATTCTCTTATTGTTACTTATGCCACCTGATCGACAGTAACCGATATTAATATCAAATCAAGGGCCACGAAATTCATTGATGGCAAGGGGCTATATTTACGCCGGTCGTTTTCCTCAGCTTTGAGCATTATACAGGTGACAGTACGATTTGGCTCTATTCCACCCCAATTTTGGGGGTGATCAGGGACCTCCCATCTCTCTTCCTCTTCCACCAACCTCACGAAAAGACTTGTAGCTCGACGGCTATTTAAAGTACCCCCATGCCGCAAAGGCACTCTTCATTTACAAGTATCCATGCCTTCTCCGGGATTTGAACTCAGGCCCAACAGCACAACAATCAGCGCCAATAACCATTATATACTTTATATAAAATGTATCATTCATGGAAAAATATTTACATAGGTACTGGAAACATTCTGGCCTCGAGTTCGTGACCATAACCACTAGGCTACCACTGCCACTATAAGGAGTTAAGGAAAAGTATTTAAATTTTTAAAAATCAAATGTAAAAGCATACGTAAGAAACTCAGACGATGTAGAATTTCCAAACATTTAATAAAACATAGTTCTTTGTATGTACTAGCATAAAATGAACAGTAAAGTAAATAAACAAAAAGGAAGCATTTAAAACGTTTTATACAAAGTTTATTAACATGTTTTTGTATTAATTATGTTTAGTAGTAAAAACGCATTTGATGACTTAATAAACGGGTTTTAAACTTTATCTTATCAAGATACTTGAATGAATAATTTCATCATGAAACTCTGCAAAATGAAGCACAGAATTTAGCTAAAAAAAGTGTCAAATTTAAAGATGAACACAAAGATTTTTTTCCCTTTAAATACGCAAAGAATTTTAGGAGTCTTCAATAATACAAATTAGATAATATAAGCTTAAAAAGAAAGTGTCATCTTTTATAAGTTTCTTTAAAAAATTAAGCATTATATCCTTGTAGAATT
>BMAU01002254.1:0-44963 GCA_019973935.1 Trichonephila clavipes
ACGATTTCTTGAACCCTTGAACTCAATCGAGCTGCTACTAAAGCTCCCAGGAGCTCAAGTCGAGGCAAGGTAACTGCTTTCAGGGTGCCACCCTCGTTTTTTGAAGTGATGAGATTTACGAGCACTTCATTTTGTTTTCTTACTTTCACGTAAGCTGCTGCACCATAAGCGAGTTTAGAGGCATCGCAGAATATGTGAATTTCAATGAGGTCACTTACCTCATCATTCGTTGAATCAAGAACTAACCTTGGAATTCTAAGATTATCTAATAGGGGCAGTTCTTTACACCAAATTAACCACTTTTCCTTTAACTTTGGGGTAAATTTCATCCCAAGTTATTTTTTTTATCAAAGTTCTTGTATGAGACATTTTATTCTTATAGTAAAGGGTGAGAGCAATCCCAGGGGATCAAATATCTTCCCTATTGTTTGTAACATAAATCTTATGTTATTTTCGTTTATCGAAACAATTCCAGCAAACCTTTAGTATCCAACGTCAGACATTAATTGAGTTAATCAATTTTTTAACTCTTACCTCCAAATCGTCCAGACGTGTTTCACATTTGTATAAATCTTCTTCGAATTCCGCTTCTGTTGGGTTTGCGGTTTCTAATCCAAAAAGTAGCTCCTTCAATTCTTCAACTTTCCTCTGGAGTTGGTCAAATTTCTTGAGTTTGACCTCCAGCTCGGTGATGTCAACATGTTCGGACACGTTGTCCATGAAGGTTGCAATTCTAGTAATACTTCATTTTAAGGAAGTATTAGCTTTGTTTAATTTTAAAATATCCATCGCGCTTTAGTTCGTGACTCATGGGCCGACAGGACCAAATAATGTTCGTGAGTGTCACGAGTTTTAATAATATGACGGACCAAGTCCTTCCGACTAAAATTTTAATAAAACCAAAAAGGTAACAGAAGTTATTGTGGGTTTCGATGTAAACAAGTTATTACCCACGTCAGCAATACTCCAATCTTTCAGCTTCTCCGACCATATATAGTCCGGTTGGCAGGTGCGCACGCAGGCATCTTCACGCATACGTCATACTCGCAGTCATCATTACGCAGGCGTCAACATCCCGCCCGGCCTTGCTATGTCCACATGCAAGAACTTAACAATTTGTATCTTAACAAAAAATACGCAATAAATTTTAAACATGAATTAATACTAATAAATATTAAGTGAATATCAAATTTCAGCAGAGAGAATTAGCTTAAGTTCTCAAATAATAAAATACATAATACATAGTAAATAATTTGATACACGAAAATACCAAAAATTCTAACAATAAATTCCAAGTTAATAATATAAATAACCATACACATTTAATTTTCAATAGGCAGTATGCTCAACCTATTGATAGACCTTTTATAAATACCTTTACCAGTTTTAATATCTACAACTCTAACTTTCTTATCTTTCCCCATGTATATTTTAACAACACGTCCCAATAACCATTTACAAGGAGGAAGATTTTCTTCTCTTATTAAAACCATATCTCCCATTTGAGATTTTCTTTATTAACAATCCATTTCTTGCGTTGTTGCAGACTATTTAAATATGAAAGGCTCCACCTTTTCCAGATCGTTTGAACTGATTTAGTTATTCTCTGCCAAACATTTAAACGATTTGATTCGCATTGCAACAGAGACGGTTCCACTATAGCTGTGATCGGTCTCCCGATTAAAAAGTGAGCTGGGGTTAAAACCTCCAAATCATCTACGTCAGATGAAAGTGGCGTAAGAGGTCGAGAGTTCAAAATTGCTTCAATTTGCGTTATTAAAGTCAATAATTCTTCATAACTAAATTTTGAGTTTCCTGCAACGCGTTTAAAATGATATTTTAAAGATTTTATATTAGCCTCCCATAGACCTCCCCAGTTTGGGCTTCTAGGGGGAATAAATGACCATTCAATGCCTTCTTCTGCGAAAAACGCAAATAAAGACTCTTCTCTATCTCTTACTAACTTAGACAAAGCTTTTATTTCTCGATTAGCGCCTATACATGTTAGTACCATTATCCGAAAATATTTTATGACACTTACCCCTTCTTGAAATAAATCTTTTCAATGCAGCAATTAAAGCTTGCGAAGTTAAGTCGCTGATTATCTCTAAGTGAATGGCCTTTGTTACAAGGCAAATAAATATACAAACATAAATTTTAATTTCAGGACCTTTCCTCTGATATTTATTTTTGATAAAGAAGGGTCCACACAAATCAATTCCAGTTGAATTAAAGACCTTATCGGGAGTTATTCTTTCTTTTGGCAAATCGCCCATTTTTTGAGAACAAATTTTAGGATTAAATTTAAAGCAAATTACACAGTTATGCACAACTTTTCTGCAAATATTTCGCCCGTGAATTGGCCAATATTTAAGTCTAACCTGATAAAGTAAATGTTGGGGCCCAAGATGAAAATATTTCTCATGGTAGTATTTAACAATAATTATAGTTAGTTTACTTTTCGCAGGAAGCAATATAGGATGTTTACTCGAATAAGGAAGTCGAGAGTGTTTCAGTCTTCCACCTACTCTAATGATTCCCTTATCATCTAAAAATGGGGATAAATTTAAAATCTTACTTTTATTACAAATGTCATCACCATTTTGCATAGCTCTAATTTCCTTATAGAATGAGCTAAGCTGTACTTGTTTCATTAAATAAATTTCTGCTTCTTTCATCTCATCTGAAGTAAGAGGTCCCGTTTTCTTGTTAGTTGGATTTCTAATGTTAAATAGAAACCTGTAAAGAAAACTTAACACTCGAACGATAGTTAGAAACTTATTACTACGAGAAAGTAAATGATCAAAAAATGTTTGATTAAAGTTTAAAGTCAATACAGTATGTTCTTTAGAGTCCTTTGATTTTAGTTCAGGCAAATAATCTACTTCATTCAGTTCCGGGCACTCAGAGACAGTTTTGGGGAGTTCGTCAGTTCTTAGGAAGGCTGGACCAGTCCACCATTTGTTGTTGGAAATAAGTGTATCAACACTAAGTCCCTAGACAAGAAATCTGAGGGATTGTCTTGTCCTGAGCAATGAAACCAAGAATCAGGATCAGTTAGCTCGGAGATCTCCTGCACTCTGTTAGCCACGAATTGTTTCCATCTTTTAGAAGAGCCTTTAATCCAGAATAGGACTATTTTGGAGTCTGTCCAGTGGAACACTTTGCACTCCTTTTTCTTGCGGACGATTTCTTGAACCCTTGAACTCAATCGAGCTGCTACTAAAGCTCCCAGGAGCTCAAGTCGAGGCAAGGTAACTGCTTTCAGGGGTGCCACCCTCGTTTTTGAAGTGATGAGATTTACGAGCACTTCATTTTGTTTTCTTACTTTCACGTAAGCTGCTGCACCATAAGCGAGTTTAGAGGCATCGCAGAATATGTGAATTTCAATGAGGTCACTTACCTCATCATTCGTTGAATCAAGAACTAACCTTGGAATTCTAAGATTATCTAATAGGGGCAGTTCTTTACACCAAATTAACCACTTTTCCTTTAACTTTGGGGGTAAAATTTCATCCCAAGTTATTTTTTTTATCCAAAGTTCTTGTATGAGACATTTTATTCTTATAGTAAAGGGTGAGAGCAATCCCAGGGGATCAAATATCTTCCCTATTGTTTGTAACATAAATCTTATGTTATTTTCGTTTATCGAAACGAATTCCAGCAAACCTTTAGTATCCAACGTCAGACAGTCATCTAGAGTTTGCCAAGCCATGCCTAACACTTTTGTTTTGTTTGTTCCTAACCTGATGGATGCATCCATAGGATGTGTGTCGAAACCTTCAGCCGCCCACTGAGCCATTAAAACGGTATCATTGCTGATCCATTTTCGCATCTCCATCCCTGCTTCTTTCATAATATTCTTAGCGTGGCGAGACATGAAAAGAGCTTCCTCTCGAGTATCCTGTCCCGTAATCCAATCATCCACATACATGAAAGAATCTAAATGTTGTACAGTTATGGGATGAATTTCGTTATATTTCTCAATGTGATATTTTTTGATTGTTGCTGCTAGTAGAAATGGACTAGAATTAACTCCAATATCACCCTGTTAAATC
Organism: Trichonephila clavipes; assembly: GCA_019973935.1. NCBI lineage: Eukaryota > Metazoa > Arthropoda > Arachnida > Araneae > Nephilidae > Trichonephila > Trichonephila clavipes. Next base: position 4,059 of record BMAU01002254.1, read on the forward strand.
TATAAACTTGCAAAGTGAGCTTTTCCCCAATACGTGGATTACTATCTGTCCACAAAAACCGTACAAAATCTTTATGTTTATCCGCCAAGCAAATTTGAAGAAAAGCCTGACGAATATCCGATGATATTGCAACTCGATTTAGCCTGAAATTAATTAAAACATCTAAAAGATTAGGATTCAAATTAGGTCCAGGCCACAAGCAATCGTTCAGTGATAGTTCGTTAGCTTGGTGTGAAGCTGCATCAAAAACAATACGAGTAGAAGTAGTAACACGACCCTCCTTTTTTATCGCTTGGTGTGGTAAGTAATACATTGGTTTGTGTACATTAATTTCAGTATCATTGACCTTTTCTATGATTCCTTGATTCAAATAATCTTGAATCGTTTCTTTGTATTGAGTGTAAAGGGTTTTATCTCTTCGTAACCTTCCCCATAAACTCTGGAAACGTTGCTTTGCCACAGAAATGTTATTCGACAATTCGTTCCAATGTTTACGAAAAGGTAATTCAACCACATACCGATTATTATTATATTGTACAGTTTCTTTAAAAATATTCATAGCTTGGTCATCTTTCCGATAGCAAGGGTCATCTTTTATGCCAAGGGATTCGAGCTCAAAAAACAGCTTTAATGTATCATCAACCGAATCATTATCTTTAAGAAAGTAACATGAGAAGTTATTAGTATTGGTTCCCTGGAGTCGTCCTCCAGCAATCCATCCAAATTCAGTTTCCCTAAACAACAATTCTTTATTTACTTTATATACGTTATCTTTAATTATTCTAAAGAAAATATCCGCATTCAGTAAAGCGTGAATTTCCTTAGCTTCGTAAAAATAGGGATCTGATAATTCTAAAAATTCAGGAATTTTTATTTCCGAAACATCTAACGTAACACTTGGTGTCAACCCGGTAATTTTTTCAGTCACAAAAAATTCTCCGTTTTCTCTAAAAGTACCACTTTTATTAGAAATTAAAGTATTAGTTTTTCCCTTTAAGTTTTGTTTTAATGAATTGAGTCCTGAAACTGAGGAATTTATCTTTTCTATTGCAATACCAAGAAAATCACACATTTTTCTGGATATATTAATGTTAGACGCTGAGTCAAAAATGACGGGACATTTTAGTTCTCGGCCTTCATTATTTCGTAAGAAAACGCTACCAGTCGATATTAACACGTTCTTTCTATGTTGAGAAGCAGTGCTACTCAAAACTGTGTTCTGTGTGGAAGAATCCACCACATTCGATTCCCGGTCCTCCGGGTTAGTTAGTACTGGAAGTTCGGCAGAGGGAATAACCCATTTTTTTCGGTCATCTATTGCCGCAGTACAGAGGGAGCGAGAATGTTTTTTGCCACATGGGCACACATACGTCGAAGTACATTGCATCCTTTTGTGGTTTTTTCGCAAACACAGTTCACATAACTTATGCAGACGGACTAAATCTAATCGTTTTTCGGGGTTCAATTCTAGAAACCTTTTGCATCGAAATATCGGATGTAAAGTTTGATCCTTACAAACTATGCAACTCTTGTTTTCAACAGATCGATTCATTAAAAGGTTGGTTTTTGTCTTAAAGGATAAGTTAGATTTTCTTAATATCGTTTTTGTTTCGACAATACAATTTTTATCTACGGATAAAAGAATGGTTTCGCGTTGTTCTAAAAATGCAATAAATTCATCAAATGTGGGAACATCTTTTGCTTTTAAACTCAGTTCGAATTTTTTCGTGATTCATTATCCAATTTCTTTAGCATAATATTTAATAAAAATACATTAAATAAATTATTTTGCTCATAGTTTAGTAATTTTAGAGCCCGTAAGTTTTTTTTTTTAATGCAATCAATCATTTCACGAATTTCTTTCGGATTCTCACGTTCTATCTTCTTAAAATTTAATATGTGTTGCACATGAATATCGACAATCAATCTTTTGTTATCATATCGGGATTCGAGTGCTTCATACAATGAAGAAAATGTATCGAAAGTGGAGGCAAATTCTTTAACTTCATTTGATAGACAGGAATTCAAATAATACAATTTCTGTGACTGAGTCAGTTGTTCGTTAGTTGTAATTAAATCGTCAAATTGGGATTTAAAGTTACTAAATTGTTCATATTTTCCCGAAAAGGTGGGAAGTATTATAGGTGGAATTTTTGTTTGAGCAAAAGTTCCATTTTCGTATTTGTTTTTTTCAACTGCAGTCACAGACAATGATACATTAATTGAGTTAATCAATTTTTTAACTCTTACCTCCAAATCGTCCAGACGTGTTTCACATTTGTATAAATCTTCTTCGAATTCCGCTTCTGTTGGGTTTGCGGTTTCTAATCCAAAAAGTAGCTCCTTCAATTCTTCAACTTTCCTCTGGAGTTGGTCAAATTTCTTGAGTTTGACCTCCAGCTCGGTGATGTCAACATGTTCGGACACGTTGTCCATGAAGGTTGCAATTCTAGTAATACTTCATTTTAAGGAAGTATTAGCTTTGTTTAATTTTAAAATATCCATCGCGCTTTAGTTCGTGACTCATGGGCCGACAGGACCAAATAATGTTCGTGAGTGTCACGAGTTTTAATAATATGACGGACCAAGTCCTTCCGACTAAAATTTTAATAAAACCAAAAAGGTAACAGAAGTTATTGTGGGTTTCGATGTAAACAAGTTATTACCCACGTCAGCAATACTCCAATCTTTCAGCTTCTCCGACCATATATAGTCCGGTTGGCAGGTGCGCACGCAGGCATCTTCACGCATACGTCATACTCGCAGTCATCATTACGCAGGCGTCAACATCCCGCCCGGCCTTGCTATGTCCACATGCAAGAACTTAACAATTTGTATCTTAACAAAAAATACGCAATAAATTTTAAACATGAATTAATACTAATAAATATTAAGTGAATATCAAATTTCAGCAGAGAGAATTAGCTTAAGTTCTCAAATAATAAAATAATACATAATACATAGTAAATAATTTGATACACGAAAATACCAAAAATTCTAACAATAAATTCCAAGTTAATAATATAAATAACCATACACATTTAATTTTCAATAGGCAGTATGCTCAACCTATTGATAGACCTTTTATAAATACCTTTACCAGTTTTAATATCTACAACTCTAACTTTCTTATCTTTCCCCATGTATATTTTAACAACACGTCCCAATAACCATTTACAAGGAGGAAGATTTTCTTCTCTTATTAAAACCATATCTCCCAATTTGAGATTTTCTTTATTAACAATCCATTTCTTGCGTTGTTGCAGACTATTTAAATATGAAAGGCTCCACCTTTTCCAGATCGTTTGAACTGATTTAGTTATTCTCTGCCAAACATTTAAACGATTTGATTCGCATTGCAACAGAGACGGTTCCACTATAGCTGTGATCGGTCTCCCGATTAAAAAGTGAGCTGGGGTTAAAACCTCCAAATCATCTACGTCAGATGTGATGAAAGTGGCGTAAGAGGTCGAGAGTTCAAAATTGCTTCAATTTGCGTTATTAAAGTCAATAATTCTTCATAACTAAATTTTGAGTTTCCTGCAACGCGTTTAAAATGATATTTTAAAGATTTTATATTAGCCTCCCATAGACCTCCCCAGTTTGGGCTTCTAGGGGGAATAAATGACCATTCAATGCCTTCTTCTGCGAAAAACGCAAATAAAGACTCTTCTCTATCTCTTACTAACTTAGACAAAGCTTTTATTTCTCGATTAGCGCCTATCATGTTAGTACCATTATCCGAAAATATTTTATGACACTTACCCCTTCTTGAAATAAATCTTTTCAATGCAGCAATTAAAGCTTGCGAAGTTAAGTCGCTGATTATCTCTAAGTGAATGGCCTTTGTTACAAGGCAAATAAATATACAAACATAAATTTTAATTTCAGGACCTTTCCTCTGATATTTATTTTTGATAAAGAAGGGTCCACACAAATCAATTCCAGTTGAATTAAAGACCTTATCGGGAGTTATTCTTTCTTTTGGCAAATCGCCCATTTTTTGAGAACAAATTTTAGGATTAAATTTAAAGCAAATTACACAGTTATGCACAACTTTTCTGCAAATATTTCGCCCGTGAATTGGCCAATATTTAAGTCTAACCTGATAAAGTAAATGTTGGGGCCCAAGATGAAAATATTTCTCATGGTAGTATTTAACAATAATTATAGTTAGTTTACTTTTCGCAGGAAGCAATATAGGATGTTTACTCGAATAAGGAAGTCGAGAGTGTTTCAGTCTTCCACCTACTCTAATGATTCCCTTATCATCTAAAAATGGGGATAAATTTAAAATCTTACTTTTATTACAAATGTCATCACCATTTTGCATAGCTCTAATTTCCTTATAGAATGAGCTAAGCTGTACTTGTTTCATTAAATAAATTTCTGCTTCTTTCATCTCATCTGAAGTAAGAGGTCCCGTTTTCTTGTTAGTTGGATTTCTAATGTTAAATAGAAACCTGTAAAGAAAACTTAACACTCGAACGATAGTTAGAAACTTATTACTACGAGAAAGTAAATGATCAAAAAATGTTTGATTAAAGTTTAAAGTCAATACAGTATGTTCTTTAGAGTCCTTTGATTTTAGTTCAGGCAAATAATCTACTTCATTCAGTTCCGGGCACTCAGAGACAGTTTTGGGGAGTTCGTCAGTTCTTAGGAAGGCTGGACCAGTCCACCATTTGTTGTTGGAAATAAGTGTATCAACACTAAGTCCCCTAGACAAGAAATCTGAGGGATTGTCTTGTCCTGAGCAATGAAACCAAGAATCAGGATCAGTTAGCTCGGAGATCTCCTGCACTCTGTTAGCCACGAATTGTTTCCATCTTTTAGAAGAGCCTTTAATCCAGAATAGGACTATTTTGGAGTCTGTCCAGTGGAACACTTTGCACTCCTTTTTCTTGCGGACGATTTCTTGAACCCTTGAACTCAATCGATCGACTGCTACTAAAGCTCCCAGGAGCTCAAGTCGAGGCAAGGTAACTGCTTTCAGGGGTGCCACCCTCGTTTTTGAAGTGATGAGATTTACGAGCACTTCATTTTGTTTTCTTACTTTCACGTAAGCTGCTGCACCATAAGCGAGTTTAGAGGCATCGCAGAATATGTGAATTTCAATGAGGTCACTTACCTCATCATTCGTTGAATCAAGAACTAACCTTGGAATTCTAAGATTATCTAATAGGGGCAGTTCTTTACACCAAATTAACCACTTTTCCTTTAACTTTGGGGGTAAAATTTCATCCCAAGTTATTTTTTTTTTTTATCCAAAGTTCTTGTATGAGACATTTTATTCTTATAGTAAAGGGTGAGAGCAATCCCAGGGGATCAAATATCTTCCCTATTGTTTGTAACATAAATCTTATGTTATTTTCGTTTATCGAAACGAATTCCAGCAAACCTTTAGTATCCAACGTCAGACAGTCATCTAGAGTTTGCCAAGCCATGCCTAACACTTTTTTGTTTTGTTTGTTCCTAACCTGATGGATGCATCCATAGGATGTGTGTCGAAACCTTCAGCCGCCCACTGAGCCATTAAAACGGTATCATTGCTGATCCATTTTCGCATCTCCATCCCTGCTTCTTTCATAATATTCTTAGCGTGGCGAGACATGAAAAGAGCTTCCTCTCGAGTATCCTGTCCCGTAATCCAATCATCCACATACATGAAAGAATCTAAATGTTGTACAGTTATGGGATGAATTTCGTTATATTTCTCAATGTGATATTTGATTGTTGCTGCTAGTAGAAATGGACTAGAATTAACTCCAATATCACCCTGTTAAATCTATAAACTTGCAAAGTGAGCTTTTCCCCAATACGTGGATTACTATCTGTCCACAAAAACCGTACAAAATCTTTATGTTTATCCGCCAAGCAAATTTGAAGAAAAGCCTGACGAATATCCGATGATATTGCAACTCGATTTAGCCTGAAATTAATTAAAACATCTAAAAGATTAGGATTCAAATTAGGTCCAGGCCACAAGCAATCGTTCAGTGATAGTTCGTTAGCTTGGTGTGAAGCTGCATCAAAAACAATACGAGTAGAAGTAGTAACACGACCCTCCTTTTTTATCGCTTGGTGTGGTAAGTAATACATTGGTTTGTGTACATTAATTTCAGTATCATTGACCTTTTCTATGATTCCTTGATTCAAATAATCTTGAATCGTTTCTTTGTATTGAGTGTAAAGGGTTTTATCTCTTCGTAACCTTCCCCATAAACTCTGGAAACGTTGCTTTGCCACAGAAATGTTATTCGACAATTCGTTCCAATGTTTACGAAAAGGTAATTCAACCACATACCGATTATTATTATATTGTACAGTTTCTTTAAAAATATTCATAGCTTGGTCATCTTTCCGATAGCAAGGGTCATCTTTTATGCCAAGGGATTCGAGCTCAAAAAACAGCTTTAATGTATCATCAACCGAATCATTATCTTTAAGAAAGTAACATGAGAAGTTATTAGTATTGGTTCCCTGGAGTCGTCCTCCAGCAATCCATCCAAATTCAGTTTCCCTAAACAACAATTCTTTATTTACTTTATATACGTTATCTTTAATTATTCTAAAGAAAATATCCGCATTCAGTAAAGCGTGAATTTCCTTAGCTTCGTAAAAATAGGGATCTGATAATTCTAAAAATTCAGGAATTTTTATTTCCGAAACATCTAACGTAACACTTGGTGTCAACCCGGTAATTTTTTCAGTCACAAAAAATTCTACGTTTTCTCTAAAAGTACCACTTTTATTAGAAATTAAAGTATTAGTTTTTCCCTTTAAGTTTTGTTTTAATGAATTGAGTCCTGAAACTGAGGAATTTATCTTTTCTATTGCAATACCAAGAAAATCACACATTTTTCTGGATATATTAATGTTAGACGCTGAGTCAAAAATGACGGGACATTTTAGTTCTCGGCCTTCATTATTTCGTAAGAAAACGCTACTACCAGTCGATATTAACACGTTCTTTCTATGTTGAGAAGCAGTGCTACTCAAAACTGTGTTCTGTGTGGAAGAATCCACCACATTCGATTCCCGGTCCTCCGGGTTAGTTAGTACTGGAAGTTCGGCAGAGGGAATAACCCATTTTTTTCGGTCATCTATTGCCGCAGTACAGAGGGAGCGAGAATGTTTTTTGCCACATGGGCACACATACGTCGAAGTACATTGCATCCTTTTGTGGTTTTTTCGCAAACACAGTTCACATAACTTATGCAGACGGACTAAATCTAATCGTTTTTCGGGGTTCAATTCTAGAAACCTTTTGCATCGAAATATCGGATGTAAAGTTTGATCCTTACAAACTATGCAACTCTTGTTTTCAACAGATCGATTCATTAAAAGGTTGGTTTTTGTCTTAAAGGATAAGTTAGATTTTCTTAATATCGTTTTTGTTTCGACAATACAATTTTTATCTACGGATAAAAGAATGGTTTCGCGTTGTTCTAAAAATGCAATAAATTCATCAAATGTGGGAACATCTTTTGCTTTTAAACTCAGTTCGAATTTTTTCGTGATTCATTATCCAATTTCTTTAGCATAATATTTAATAAAAATACATTAAATAAATTATTTTGCTCATAGTTTAGTAATTTTAGAGCCCGTAAGTTTTTTTTTTTAATGCAATCAATCATTTCACGAATTTCTTTCGGATTCTCACGTTCTATCTTCTTAAAATTTAATATGTGTTGCACATGAATATCGACAATCAATCTTTTGTTATCATATCGGGATTCGAGTGCTTCATACAATGAAGAAAATGTATCGAAAGTGGAGGCAAATTCTTTAACTTCATTTGATAGACAGGAATTCAAATAATACAATTTCTGTGACTGAGTCAGTTGTTCGTTAGTTGTAATTAAATCGTCAAATTGGGATTTAAAGTTACTAAATTGTTCATATTTTCCCGAAAAGGTGGGAAGTATTATAGGTGGAATTTGTTTGAGCAAAAGTTCCATTTTCGTATTTGTTTTTTTCAACTGCAGTCACAGACAATGATACATTAATTGAGTTAATCAATTTTTTAACTCTTACCTCCAAATCGTCCAGACGTGTTTCACATTTGTATAAATCTTCTTCGAATTCCGCTTCTGTTGGGTTTGCGGTTTCTAATCCAAAAAGTAGCTCCTTCAATTCTTCAACTTTCCTCTGGAGTTGGTCAAATTTCTTGAGTTTGACCTCCAGCTCGGTGATGTCAACATGTTCGGACACGTTGTCCATGAAGGTTGCAATTCTAGTAATACTTCATTTTAAGGAAGTATTAGCTTTGTTTAATTTTAAAATATCCATCGCGCTTTAGTTCGTGACTCATGGGCCGACAGGACCAAATAATGTTCGTGAGTGTCACGAGTTTTAATAATATGACGGACCAAGTCCTTCCGACTAAAATTTTAATAAAACCAAAAAGGTAACAGAAGTTATTGTGGGTTTCGATGTAAAACAAGTTATTACCCACGTCAGCAATACTCCAATCTTTCAGCTTCTCCGACCATATATAGTCCGGTTGGCAGGTGCGCACGCAGGCATCTTCACGCATACGTCATACTCGCAGTCATCATTACGCAGGCGTCAACATCCCGCCCGGCCTTGCTATGTCCACATGCAAGAACTTAACAATTTGTATCTTAACAAAAAATACGCAATAAATTTTAAACATGAATTAATACTAATAAATATTAAGTGAATATCAAATTTCAGCAGAGAGAATTAGCTTAAGTTCTCAAATAATAAAATACATAATACATAGTAAATAATTTGATACACGAAAATACCAAAAATTCTAACAATAAATTCCAAGTTAATAATATAAATAACCATACACATTTAATTTTCAATAGGCAGTATGCTCAACCTATTGATAGACCTTTTATAAATACCTTTACCAGTTTTAATATCTACAACTCTAACTTTCTTATCTTTCCCCATGTATATTTTAACACACGTCCCAATAACCATTTACAAGGAGGAAGATTTTCTTCTCTTATTAAAACCATATCTCCCAATTTGAGATTTTCTTTATTAACAATCCATTTCTTGCGTTGTTGCAGACTATTTAAATATGAAAGGCTCCACCTTTTCCAGATCGTTTGAACTGATTTAGTTATTCTCTGCCAAACATTTAAACGATTTGATTCGCATTGCAACAGAGACGGTTCCACTATAGCTGTGATCGGTCTCCCGATTAAAAAGTGAGCTGGGGTTAAAACCTCCAAATCATCTACGTCAGATGAAAGTGGCGTAAGAGGTCGAGAGTTCAAAATTGCTTCAATTTGCGTTATTAAAGTCAATAATTCTTCATAACTAAATTTTGAGTTTCCTGCAACGCGTTTAAAATGATATTTTAAAGATTTTATATTAGCCTCCCATAGACCTCCCCAGTTTGGGCTTCTAGGGGGAATAAATGACCATTCAATGCCTTCTTCTGCGAAAAACGCAAATAAAGACTCTTCTCTATCTCTTACTAACTTAGACAAAGCTTTTATTTCTCGATTAGCGCCTATCATGTTAGTACCATTATCCGAAAATATTTTATGACACTTACCCCTTCTTGAAATAAATCTTTTCAATGCAGCAATTAAAGCTTGCGAAGTTAAGTCGCTGATTATCTCTAAGTGAATGGCCTTTGTTACAAGGCAAATAAATATACAAACATAAATTTTAATTTCAGGACCTTTCCTCTGATATTTATTTTTGATAAAGAAGGGTCCACACAAATCAATTCCAGTTGAATTAAAGACCTTATCGGGAGTTATTCTTTCTTTTGGCAAATCGCCCATTTTTTGAGAACAAATTTTAGGATTAAATTTAAAGCAAATTACACAGTTATGCACAACTTTTCTGCAAATATTTCGCCCGTGAATTGGCCAATATTTAAGTCTAACCTGATAAAGTAAATGTTGGGGCCCAAGATGAAAATATTTCTCATGGTAGTATTTAACAATAATTATAGTTAGTTTACTTTTCGCAGGAAGCAATATAGGATGTTTACTCGAATAAGGAAGTCGAGAGTGTTTCAGTCTTCCACCTACTCTAATGATTCCCTTATCATCTAAAAATGGGGATAAATTTAAAATCTTACTTTTATTACAAATGTCATCACCATTTTGCATAGCTCTAATTTCCTTATAGAATGAGCTAAGCTGTACTTGTTTCATTAAATAAATTTCTGCTTCTTTCATCTCATCTGAAGTAAGAGGTCCCGTTTTCTTGTTAGTTGGATTTCTAATGTTAAATAGAAACCTGTAAAGAAAACTTAACACTCGAACGATAGTTAGAAACTTATTACTACGAGAAAGTAAATGATCAAAAAATGTTTGATTAAAGTTTAAAGTCAATACAGTATGTTCTTTAGAGTCCTTTGATTTTAGTTCAGGCAAATAATCTACTTCATTCAGTTCCGGGCACTCAGAGACAGTTTTGGGGAGTTCGTCAGTTCTTAGGAAGGCTGGACCAGTCCACCATTTGTTGTTGGAAATAAGTGTATCAACACTAAGTCCCCTAGACAAGAAATCTGAGGGATTGTCTTGTCCTGAGCAATGAAACCAAGAATCAGGATCAGTTAGCTCGGAGATCTCCTGCACTCTGTTAGCCACGAATTGTTTCCATCTTTTAGAAGAGCCTTTAATCCAGAATAGGACTATTTTGGAGTCTGTCCAGTGGAACACTTTGCACTCCTTTTTCTTGCGGACGATTTCTTGAACCCTTGAACTCAATCGAGCTGCTACTAAAGCTAATTTCGCAAAACGGAGACCAGATTTAGATTTCTGGTAAAAAGTTAAATGGGTCACTTTGGTAAGTTTCTAGTTAAATGGGTCAGTTTTGGTCAAAGCGTCGGTTTTTAAAGATGATCTTTCAATTTAATAAAAAATGGAATTTGAAAACGGAGACCAAAGATTTCTGGTAAAATTTCGAGTTAAATGGTCGATTTGGTAAGTTATTGGCTTGGTCACCGAATCGTCGGTAAGTTGGGTGTCCAGTGTCAAAGCGTCGGTTTTTAAAGATGATCTTTCAATTTAAAAAAAAGTTACAGGAATTTCGCAAAACGGAGACCAGATTTAGATTTCTGGTAAAATTTCGAGTTAAATGGGTCATTTGGTAATTTTCTAGACTGAAAAAAAAAGTTATTGGCTTGGTCACCGAATCGACGGTAAGTTAGGTGTTCAGTGTCAAAGCGTCGGTTTTTTTAAGATGATCTTTCAATTTAAAATAAAAGTTACAAGAATTTCGCAAAACGGAGACCAGATTTAGATTTCTGGTAAAATTTCGAGTTAAATGGGTCATATTGGTAAGTTTCTAGGGTGAAAAAAAAAGTTATTGGCTTGGTCACCGAATCATCGGTAAGTTGGGTGTCCAGCGTCAAAGCGTCGGGTTTTTTAAAGATGATCTTTCAATTTAAAATAAAAGGTTTCAGGAATTTCGCAAAACCGAGACCAGATTTAGATTTCTGGTAAAATTTCGAGTTATATGGGTCATATTGGTAAGTTTCTAGGGTGAAAAAAAAGTTATTGGTTTGGTCACCGAAACATCGGTAAGTTGGGTGTCCAGCGTCAAAGCGTTAGTTTTTTTAAAGATGATCTTTCAATTTAATAAAAAGGTTACAGGAATTTCGCAAAACGGAGACCAGATTTAGATTTCTGGTAAAATTTCGAGTTAAATTTGGTCGCTTTGGTAAGTTTGTAGGGTGAAAAAAAAAAAAGTTATTGGCTTGGTCACTGAATCCTCGGTAAGTTGGGTGTCCAGTGTCAAAGCGTTTTTTTTTAAAGATGATCTTTCAATTTAAAATAAAAGGTTACAGGAATTTCGCAAAACGGAGACCAGATTTAGATTTCTGGTAAAATTTCGAGTTAAATGGGTCACTTTGGTAAGTTTCTATGGTGAAAAAAAAAGTTATTGGCTTGGTCACCGAATCGTCGGTAAGTTGGGTGTCCAGCGTCAAAGCGTCGGTTTTTTAAAGATGATCTTTCAATTTAAAATAAAAGTTACAGGAATTTCGCAAAACGGAGACCAGATTTAGATTTCTGGTAAAATTTCGAGTTAAATGGGTCGATTTGGTAAGTTTGTAGGGTGGTCAAAAAAAAGATATTGGCTTGGTCACCGAATCCTCGGTAAGTTGGGTGTCCAGTGTCAAAGCGTCGGTTTTTTTAAAGATGATCTTTCAATTTAAAATAAAACTTACAGGAATTTCGCAAAACGAGACCAGATTTAGATTTCTGGTAAAATTTCGAGTTAAATGGTTCACTTTGGTAAGTTTCTAGGGTGAAAAAAGTTTATTGGCTTGGTCACCGAATCGACGGTAAGTTGGGTGTCCAGTGTCAAAGCGTCGGTTTTTTAAAGATGATCTTTCAATTTAAAATAAAAGTTAGAGGAATTTCGCAAAACGGAGACCAGATTTAGATTTCTGGTAAAATTTCGAGTTAAATGGTCACTTTGGTAATTTTCTAGGGTGAAAAAAAAAGTTATTGGCTTGGTCACCGAATCGACGGTAAGTTGGGTGTTCAGTGTCAAAGCGTCGGTTTTTTTAAAGATGATCTTTCAATTTAAAATAAAAGTTAGAGGAATTTCGCAAAACGGAGACCAGATTTAGATTTCTGGTAAAATTTCGAGTTATATGGGTCATATTGGTAAGTTTCTAGGGTGAAAAAAAAAAGTTATTGGCTTGGTCACCGAAACATCGGTAAGTTGGGTGTCCAGCGTCAAAGCGTCGGTTTTTTTTAAAGATGATCTTTCAATTTAATAAAAAGGTTTCAGGAATTTCGCAAAACCGAGACCAGATTTAGATTTCTGGTAAAATTTCGAGTTATATGGGTCATATTGGTAAGTTTCTAGGGTGAAAAAAAGTTATTGGTTTGGTCACCGAAACGTCGGTAAGTTGGGTGTCCAGCGTCAAAGCGTAGTTTTTTTAAAGATGATCTTTCAATTTAATAAAAGGTTACAGGAATTTCGCAAAACCGAGACCAGATTTAGATTTCTGGTAAAATTTCGAGTTAAATGGGTCATTTGGTAAGTTTCTAGGGTGAAAAAAAGTTATTGGTTTGGTCACCGAATCCTCGGTAAGTTGGGTGTCCAGTGTCAAAGCGTCAGTTTTTTTAAAGATGATCTTTCAATTTAAAATAAAATGGTTACAGGAATTTCGCAAAACGGAGACCAGATTTAGATTTCTGGTAAAATTTCGAGTTAAATGGGTCACTTTGGTAAGTTTGTAGGGTGAAAAAAAAAAGTTATTGGCTTGGTCACCGAATCCTCGGTAAGTTGGGTGTCCAGTGTCAAAGCGTCGGTTTTTTTAAAGATGATCTTTCAATTTAAAATAAAGGTTACAGGAATTTCGCAAAACGGAGACCAGATTTAGATTTCTGGTAAAATTTCGAGTTAAATGGGTCACTTTGGTAAGTTTCTAGGGTGAAAAAAAGTTATTGGCTTGGTCACCGAATCCTCGGTAAGTTGGGTGTCCAGTGTCAAAGCGTCGGTTTTTTTAAAGATGATCTTTCAATTTAAAATAAAACTTACAGGAATTTCGCAAAACGGAGACCAGATTTAGATTTCTGGTAAAATTTCGAGTTAAATGGGTCACTTTGGTAAGTTTCTAGGGTGAAAAAAAAGTTATTGGCTTGGTCACCGAATCGTCGGTAAGTTGGGTGTCCAGTGTCAAAGCGTCGGTTTTTTTAAAGATGATCTTTCAATTTAAAATAAAAGTTACAGGAATTTCGCAAAACGGAGACCAGATTTAGATTTCTGGTAAAATTTCGAGTTAAATGGGTCATTTGGTAAGTTTGTAGGGTGAAAAAAGAGTTATTGGCTTGGTCACCGAATCCTCGGTAAGTTGGGTGTCCAGTGTCAAAGCGTCGGTTTTTTTAAAGATGATCTTTCAATTTAAAATAAAAGGTTACAAGGAATTTCGCAAAACGGAGACCAGATTTAGATTTCTGGTAAAATTTCGAGTTAAATGGGTCACTTTGGTAAGTTTCTAGGGTGAAAAAAAGTTATTGGCTTGGTCACCGAAACGTCAGTAAGTTGGGTGTCCAGCGTCAAAGCGTTAGTTTTTTTAAACATGATCTTTCAATTTAAAATAAAAGGTTACAGGAATTTCGCAAAACCGAGACCAGATTTAGATTTCTGGTAAAATTTTCGAGTTAAATGGGTCACTTTGGTAAGTTTCTAGGGTGAAAAAAAAGGTATTGGCTTGGTCACCGAATCCTCGGTAAGTTGGGTGTCCAGTGTCAAAGCGTCAGTTTTTTTAAAGATGATCTTTTAATTTAAAAAAAGGTTACAGGAATTTCGCAAAACGGAGACCAGATTTAGATTTCTGGTAAAATTTCGAGTTAAATTTGGTCGCTTTGGTAAGTTTGTAGGGTGAAAAAAAAAAAAAGTTATTGGCTTGGTCACTGAATCCTCGGTAATTTGGGTGTCCAGTGTCAAAGCGTCGGTTTTTTTAAAGATGATCTTTCAATTTAAAATAAAAGTTACAGGAATTTTTCAAAACGGAGACCAGATTTAGATTTCTGGTAAAATTTCGAGTTAAATGGGTCGCTTTGGTAAGTTTGTAGGGTGAAAAAAAAGTTATTGGCTTGGTCACCGAATCCTCGGTAAGTTGGGTGTCCAGTGTCAAAGCGTCGGTTTTTTAAAGATGATCTTTCAATTTAAAATAAAAGTTACAGGAATTTCGCAAAACGGAGACCAGATTTAGATTTCTGGTAAAATTTCGAGTTAAATGGGTCATTTGGTAAGTTTGTAGGGTGAAAAAAAAAAAAGATATTGGCTTGGTCACCGAATCCTCGGTAAGTTGGGTGTCCAGTGTCAAAGCGTCGGTTTTTTTAAAGATGATCTTTCAATTTAAAATAAAACTTACAGGAATTTCGCAAAACGAAGACCAGATTTAGATTTCTGGTAAAATTTCGAGTTAAATGGGTCACTTTGGTAAGTTTCTAGGGTGAAAAAAAAAGATATTGTCTTGGTCACCGAATCGAGGATAAGTTGGGTGTCAGTGTCAAAGCGTTGGTTTTTTAAAGATGATCTTTCAATTTAAAAAAAAGTTACAGGAATTTCGCAAAACGGAGACCAGATTTAGATTTCTGGTAAAATTTCGAGTTAAATGGGTCGATTTGGTAAGTTTGTAGGGTGAAAAAAAAAATTATTGGCTTGTTCACTGAATCCTCGGTAAGTTGGGTGTCCAGTGTCAAAGCGTCGGTTTTTTTAAAGATGATCTTTCAATTTAAAATAAAAGTTAGAGGAATTTCGCAAAACGGAGACCAGATTTAGATTTCTGGTAAAATTTCGAGTTATATGGGTCATATTGGTAAGTTTCTAGGTTGAAAAAAAAAAGGTATTGGCTTGGTCACCGAATCCTCGGTAAGTTGGGTGTCCAGTGTCAAAGCGTCAGTTTTTTTAAAGATGGTCTTTTAATTTAAAATAAAGGTTACAGGAATTTCGCAAAACGGAGACCAGATTTAGATTTCTGGTAAAATTTCGAGTTAAATTTGGTCGCTTTGGTAAGTTTGTAGGGTGAAAAAAAAAGTTATTGGCTTGGTCACTGAATCCTCGGTAAGTTGGGTGTCCAGTGTCAAAGCGTCGGTTTTTTTAAAGATGATCTTTCAATTTAAAATAAAACTTACAGGAATTTCGCAAAACGGAGACCAGATTTAGATTTCTGGTAAAATTTCGAGTTAAATGGGTCACTTTGGTAATTTTCTAGACTGAAAAAAAAAGTTATTGGCTTGGTCACCGAAACGTCAGTAAGTTGGGTGTCCAGCGTCAAAGCGTTAGTTTTTTTTAAACATGATCTTTCAATTTAATAAAAAGGTTACAGGAATTTCGCAAAACCGAGACCAGATTTAGATTTCTGGAAAATTTTCGAGTTAAATGGGTCACTTTGGTAAGTTTCTAGGGTGAAAAAAAAGGTATTGGCTTGGTCACCGAATCCTCGGTAAGTTGGGTGTCCAGTGTCAAAGCGTCAGTTTTTTTAAAGATGGTCTTTTAATTTAAAATAAAGGTTACAGGAATTTCGCAAAACGGAGACCAGATTTAGATTTCTGGTAAAATTTCGAGTTAAATTTGGTCGCTTTGGTAAGTTTGTAGGGTGAAAAAAAAAGTTATTGGCTTGGTCACTGAATCCTCGGTAATTTGGGTGTCCAGTGTCAAAGCGTCGGTTTTTTAAAGATGATCTTTCAATTTAAAATAAAAGTTAGAGGAATTTTTCAAAACGGAGACCAGATTTAGATTTCTGGTAAAATTTCGAGTTAAATGGGTCGATTTGGTAAGTTTGTAGGGTGAAAAAAAAAGATATTGGCTTGGTCACCGAATCCTCGGTAAGTTGGGTGTCCAGTGTCAAAGCGTCGGTTTTTTTAAAGATGATCTTTCAATTTAAAATTACACTTACAGGAATTTCGCAAAACGAAGACCAGATTTAGATTTCTGGTAAAATTTCGAGTTAAATGGGTCACTTTGGTAATTTTCTAGGGTGAAAAAAAAAGATATTGTCTTGGTCACCGTATCGAGGATAAGTTAGGTGTTCAGCCTCAAAGCGTTGGTTTTTTTAAGATGATCTTTCAATTTAAAAAAAAGTTACAGGAATTTCGCAAAACGGAGACCAGATTTAGATTTCTGTTAAAATTTCGAGTTAAATGGGTCGATTTGGTAAGTTTGTAGGGTGAAAAAAAAAATTATTGGCTTGTTCACTGAATCCTCGGTAAGTTGGGTGTCCAGTGTCAAAGCGTCGTTTTTTTTAAAGATGATCTTTCAATTTAAAATAAAAGTTAGAGGAATTTCGCAAAACGGAGACCAGATTTAGATTTCTGGTAAAATTTCGAGTTATATGGGTCATATTGGTAAGTTTCTAGGTTGAAAAAAAAGTTATTGGCTTGGTCACCGAATCCTCGGTAAGTTGGGTGTCCAGTGTCAAAGCGTCAGTTTTTTTTAAAGATGATCTTTCAATTTAAAATAAAAGGTTACAGGAATTTCGCAAAACGGAGACCAGATTTAGATTTCTGGTAAAATTTCGAGTTAAATTGGTCACTTTGGTAAGTTTCTAGGGTGAAAAAAAAAGTTATTGGCTTGGTCACTGAATCCTCGGTAAGTTGGGTGTCCAGTGTCAAAGCGTCGGTTTTTTTAAAGATGATCTTTCAATTTAAAATAAAAGTTACAGGAATTTCGCAAAACGGAGACCAGATTTAGATTTCTGGTAAAATTTCGAGTTAAATGGGTCACTTTGGTAATTTTCTAGGGTGAAAAAAAAAAAAGTTATTGGCTTGGTCACCGAATCGTCGGTAAGTTGGGTGTCCAGCGTCAAAGCGTTAGTTTTTTTAAAGATGATCTTTCAATTTAAAATAAAAGGTTACAGGAATTTCGCAAAACCGAGACCAGATTTAGATTTCTGGTAAAATTTTCGAGTTAAATGGGTCACTTTGGTAAGTTTCTAGGGTGAAAAAAAGTTATTGGCTTGGTCACCGAATCCTCGGTAAGTTGGGTGTCCAGTGTCAAAGCGTTGGTTTTTTTAAAGATGATCTTTTAATTTAAAATAAAAGTTACAGGAATTTCGCAAAACGGAGACCAGATTTAGATTTCTGGTAAAATTTCGAGTTAAATGGGTCGATTTGGTAAGTTTGTAGGGTGAAAAAAAAAGTTATTGGCTTGGTCACCGAATCCTCGGTAAGTTGGGTGTCCAGTGTCAAAGCGTCGGTTTTTTTAAAGATGATCTTTCAATTTAAAATAAAAGTTACAGGAATTTTTCAAAACGGAGACCAGATTTAGATTTCTGGTAAAATTTCGAGTTAAATGGGTCGATTTGGTAAGTTTGTAGGGTGAAAAAAAAAAAAAGATATTGGCTTGGTCACCGAATCCTCGGTAAGTTGGGTGTCCAGTGTCAAAGCGTCGGTTTTTTTAAAGATGATCTTTCAATTTAAAATAAAACTTACAGGAATTTCGCAAAACGGAGACCAGATTTAGATTTCTGGTAAAATTTCGAGTTAAATGGGTCACTTTGGTAATTTTCTAGGGTGAAAAAAAAAAAGTTATTGGCTTGGTCACCGAATCCTCGGTAAGTTGGGTGTCCAGCGTCAAAGCGTTGGTTTTTTTAAGATGATCTTTCAATTTAAAAAAAAAGTTACAGGAATTTCGCAAAACGGAGACCAGATTTAGATTTCTGGTAAAATTTTCGAGTTAAATGGGTCATTTGGTAAGTTTGTAGGGTGAAAAAAAAATTATTGGCTTGTCACCGAATCCTCGGTAAGTTGGGTGTCCAGTGTCAAAGCGTCGGTTTTTTTAAAGATGATCTTTCAATTTAAAATAAAAGTTACAGGAATTTCGCAAAACGGAGACCAGATTTAGATTTCTGGTAAAATTTCGAGTTAAATGGGTCATTTGGTAAGTTTGTAGGGTGAAAAAAAAAGTTATTGGCTTGGTCACCGAATCCTCGGTAAGTTGGGTGTCCAGTGTCAAAGCGTCGGTTTTTTAAAGATGATCTTTTAATTTAAAATAAAGGTTACAGGAATTTCGCAAAACGGAGACCAGATTTAGATTTCTGGTAAAATTTCGAGTTAAATGGGTCATTTGGTAAGTTTGTAGGGTGAAAAAAAAAAAAAGTTATTGGCTTGGTCACCGAATCCTCGGTAAGTTGGGTGTCCAGTGTCAAAGCGTCGGTTTTTTTAAAGATGATCTTTCAATTTAAAATAAAAGGTTACAGGAATTTCGCAAAACGGAGACCAGATTTAGATTTCTGGTAAAATTTCGAGTTAAATGGGTCACTTTGGTAAGTTTCTAGGGTGAAAAAAAAAGTTATTGGCTTGGTCACCGAATCCTCGGTAAGTTGGGTGTCCAGTGTCAAAGCGTCAGTTTTTTTAAAGATGATCTTTCAATTTAAAATAAAGGTTACAGGAATTTCGCAAAACGGAGACCAGATTTAGATTTCTGGTAAAATTTCGAGTTAAATGGGTCACTTTGGTAAGTTTCTAGGGTGAAAAAAAAAGTTATTGGCTTGGTCACCGAATCCTCGGTAAGTTGGGTGTCCAGTGTCAAAGCGTTTTTTTTTAAAGATGATCTTTCAATTTAAAATAAAAGTTACAGGAATTTCGCAAAACGGAGACCAGATTTAGATTTCTGGTAAAATTTCGAGTTAAATGGGTCGATTTGGTAAGTTTGTAGGGTGAAAAAAAGTTATTGGCTTGGTCACTGAATCCTCGGTAAGTTGGGTGTCCAGTGTCAAAGCGTCGGTTTTTTTAAAGATGATCTTTCAATTTAAAATAAAACTTAGAGGAATTTTCAAAACGGAGACCAGATTTAGATTTCTGGTAAAATTTCGAGTTAAATGGGTCACTTTGGTAAGTTTGTAGGGTGAAAAAGATATTGGCTTGGTCACCGAATCCTCGGTAAGTTGGGTGTCCAGTGTCAAAGCGTCGGTTTTTTTTTAAAGATGATCTTTCAATTTAAAATAAAACTTACAGGAATTTCGCAAAACGGAGACCAGATTTAGATTTCTGGTAAAATTTCGAGTTAAATGGGTCATTTGGTAAGTTTCTAGGGTGAAAAAAAGTTATTGGCTTGGTCACCGAATCCTCGGTAAGTTGGGTGTCCAGTGTCAAAGCGTCGGTTTTTTTAAAGATGATCTTTCAATTTAAAATAAAAGTTAGAGGAATTTCGCAAAACGGAGACCAGATTTAGATTTCTGGTAAAATTTCGAGTTATATGGGTCATATTGGTAAGTTTGTAGGGTGAAAAAAAAAAAAATTATTGGCTTGGTCACCGAATCCTCGGTAAGTTGGGTGTCCAGTGTCAAAGCGTCGGTTTTTTTAAAGATGATCTTTTAATTTAAAATAAAGGTTACAGGAATTTCGCAAAACGGAGACCAGATTTAGATTTCTGGTAAAATTTCGAGTTAAATGGTCGCTTTGGTAAGTTTGTAGGGTGAAAAAAAAGTTATTGGCTTGGTCACCGAATCCTCGGTAAGTTGGGTGTCCAGTGTCAAAGCGTCGGTTTTTTTAAAGATGATCTTTCAATTTAAAATAAAACTTACAGGAATTTCGCAAAACGGAGACCAGATTTAGATTTCTGGTAAAATTTCGAGTTAAATGGGTCACTTTGGTAATTTTCTAGACTGAAAAAAAAAGTTATTGGCTTGGTCACCGAAACGTCGGTAAGTTGGGTGTCCAGCGTCAAAGCGTTCGGTTTTTTTAAAGATGATCTTTCAATTTAAAATAAAGGTTACAGGAATTTCGCAAAACGGAGACCAGATTTAGATTTCTGGAAAATTTCGAGTTAAATGGGTCACTTTGGTAAGTTTCTAGGGTGAAAAAAAGTTATTGGCTTGGTCACCGAATCCTCGGTAAGTTGGGTGTCCAGTGTCAAAGCGTGGTTTTTTTAAAGATGATCTTTTCAATTTAAAATAAAAGTTACAGGAATTTCGCAAAACGGAGACCAGATTTAGATTTCTGGTAAAATTTCGAGTTAAATGGGTCGCTTTGGTAAGTTTGTAGGGTGAAAAAAGTTATTGGCTTGGTCACCGAATCCTCGGTAAGTTGGGTGTCCAGTGTCAAAGCGTCGGTTTTTTTAAAGATGATCTTTCAATTTAAAATAAAAGTTACAGGAATTTTCAAAACGGAGACCAGATTTAGATTTCTGGTAAAATTTCGAGTTAAATGGGTCACTTTGGTAAGTTTCTAGGGTGAAAAAAAAGTTATTGGCTTGGTCACCGAATCGTCGGTAAGTTGGGTGTCCAGTGTCAAAGCGTCGGTTTTTTTAAAGATGATCTTTCAATTTAAAAAAAACTTACAGGAATTTCGCAAAACGAAGACCAGATTTAGATTTCTGGTAAAATTTCGAGTTAAATGGGTCACTTTGGTAATTTTCTAGGGTGAAAAAAAAGATATTGGCTTGGTCACCGTATCGAGGGTAAGTTAGGTGTTCAGCCTCAAAGCGTTGGTTTTTTTAAGATGATCTTTCAATTTAAAAAAAAGTTACAGGAATTTCGCAAAACGGAGACCAGATTTAGATTTCTGTTAAAATTTTCGAGTTAAATGGGTCGATTTGGTAAGTTTGTAGGGTGAAAAAAAAATTATTGGCTTGTTCACTGAATCCTCGGTAAGTTGGGTGTCCAGTGTCAAAGCGTCGGTTTTTTTAAAGATGATCTTTCAATTTAAAATAAAAGTTAGAGGAATTTCGCAAAACGGAGACCAGATTTAGATTTCTGGTAAAATTTCGAGTTATATGGGTCACTTTGGTAAGTTTCTAGGGTGAAAAAAAAAAAGTTATTGGCTTGGTCACCGAATCCTCGGTAAGTTGGGTGTCCAGTGTCAAAGCGTCGGTTTTTTAAAGATGATCTTTTAATTTAAAATAAAGGTTACAGGAATTTCGCAAAACGGAGACCAGATTTAGATTTCTGGTAAAATTTCGAGTTAATTTGGTCGCTTTGGTAAGTTTGTAGGGTGAAAAAAAAAAGTTATTGGCTTGGTCACTGAATCCTCGGTAAGTTGGGTGTCCAGTGTCAAAGCGTCGGTTTTTTTAAAGATGATCTTTCAATTTAAAATAAAAGTTACAGGAATTTCGCAAAACGGAGACCAGATTTAGATTTCTGGTAAAATTTCGAGTTAAATGGGTCACTTTGGTAAGTTTCTAGGGTCAGTAAGTTGGGTGTCCAAAAAAAAAAGTTATTGGCTTGGTCACCGAATCGTCGGTAAGTTGGGTGTCCAGCGTCAAAGCGTCGGTTTTTTTAAAGATGATCTTTCAATTTAAAATAAAAGTTACAGGAATTTCGCAAAACGGAGACCAGATTTAGATTTCTGGTAAAATTTCGAGTTAAATGGGTCACTTTGGTAAGTTTCTAGGGTGAAAAAAAAGTTATTGGCTTGGTCACCGAATCCTCGGTAAGTTGGGTGTCCAGTGTCAAAGCGTCGGTTTTTTTAAAGATGATCTTTCAATTTAAAATAAAAGTTACAGGAATTTCGCAAAACGGAGACCAGATTTAGATTTCTGGTAAAATTTCGAGTTAAATGGTCACTTTGGTAAGTTTCTAGGGTGAAAAAAAGTTTATTGGCTTGGTCACCGAATCGTCGGTAAGTTGGGTGTCCAGTGTCAAAGCGTCGGTTTTTTTAAAGATGATCTTTCAATTTAAAATAAAAGTTACAGGAATTTCGCAAAACGGAGACCAGATTTAGATTTCTGGTAAAATTTCGAGTTAAATGGGTCACTTTGGTAAGTTTCTAGGGTGAAAAAAAAGATATTGGCTTGGTCACCGAATCCTCGGTAAGTTGGGTGTCCAGCCTCAAAGCGTTGGTTTTTTTAAAGATGATCTTTCAATTTAAAAAAAAAGTTACAGGAATTTCGCAAAACGGAGACCAGATTTAGATTTCTGGTAAAATTTCGAGTTAAATGGGTCATTTGGTAAGTTTGTAGGGTGAAAAAAAATTATTGGCTTGTTCACCGAATCCTCGGTAAGTTGGGTGTCCAGTGTCAAAGCGTCGGTTTTTTTAAAGATGATCTTTCAATTTAAAATAAAGTTACAGGAATTTCGCAAAACGGAGACCAGATTTAGATTTCTGGTAAAATTTCGAGTTAAATGGGTCATTTGGTAAGTTTCTAGGGTGAAAAAAAAAAAAAGTTATTGGCTTGGTCACCGAATCCTCGGTAAGTTGGGTGTCCAGTGTCAAAGCGTTGGTTTTTTTAAAGATGATCTTTCAATTTAAAATAAAGGTTACAGGAATTTCGCAAAACGGAGACCAGATTTAGATTTCTGGTAAAATTTCGAGTTAAATGGGTCACTTTGGTAAGTTTGTAGGGTGAAAAAAAGTTATTGGCTTGGTCACCGAATCCTCGGTAAGTTGGGTGTCCAGTGTCAAAGCGTCGGTTTTTTTAAAGATGATCTTTCAATTTAAAATAAAACTTACAGGAATTTCGCAAAACGGAGACCAGATTTAGATTTCTGGTAAAATTTCGAGTTAAATGGGTCACTTTGGTAAGTTTCTAGGGTGAAAAAAAGTTATTGGCTTGGTCACCGAATCGACGGTAAGTTGGGTGTCCAGCGTCAAAGCGTCGGTTTTTTTAAAGATGATCTTTCAATTTAAAATAAAAGTTACAGGAATTTCGCAAAACGGAGACCAGATTTAGATTTCTGGTAAAATTTCGAGTTAAATGGGTCATTTGGTAAGTTTGTAGGGTGAAAAAAAAAAGTTATTGGCTTGGTCACCGAATCCTCGGTAAGTTGGGTGTCCAGTGTCAAAGCGTCGGTTTTTTTAAAGATGATCTTTCAATTTAAAATAAAACTTACAGGAATTTCGCAAAACGGAGACCAGATTTAGATTTCTGGTAAAATTTCGAGTTAAATGGGTCACTTTGGTAAGTTTCTAGGGTGAAAAAAAAGTTATTGGCTTGGTCACCGAATCGTCGGTAAGTTGGGTGTCCAGTGTCAAAGCGTCGGTTTTTTTAAAGATGATCTTTCAATTTAAAATAAAAGTTACAGGAATTTCGCAAAACGGAGACCAGATTTAGATTTCTGGTAAAATTTCGAGTTAAATGGGTCATTTGGTAAGTTTCTAGGGTGAAAAAAAGTTATTGGCTTGGTCACCGAAACGTCGGTAAGTTGGGTGTCCAGCGTCAAAGCGTCGGTTTTTTTAAAGATGATCTTTCAATTTAAAATAAAAGTTACAGGAATTTCGCAAAACGGAGACCAGATTTAGATTTCTGGTAAAATTTCGAGTTAAATGGGTCATTTGGTAAGTTTCTAGGGTGAAAAAAAAGTTATTGGCTTGGTCACCGAATCGTCGGTAAGTTGGGTGTCCAGTGTCAAAGCGTTGGTTTTTTTAAAGATGATCTTTCAATTTAAAATAAAAGGTTACAGGAATTTCGCAAAACGGAGACCAGATTTAGATTTCTGGTAAAATTTCGAGTTAAATGGGTCACTGAATTTGGTAAGTTTCTAGGGTGATCTTTAATTTAAAATAAAAAACATGAAAAAAAGTTATTGGCTTGGTCACCGAATCTCGGTAAGTTGGGTGTCCAGTGTCAAAGCGTCGGTTTTTTTAAAGATGATCTTTCAATTTAAAATAAAAGTTACAGGAATTTCGCAAAACGGAGACCAGATTTAGATTTCTGGTAAAATTTCGAGTTAAATGGGTCGATTTGGTAAGTTTGTAGGGTGAAAAAAAGTTATTGGCTTGGTCACCGAATCCTCGGTAAGTTGGGTGTCCAGTGTCAAAGCGTTGGTTTTTTTAAAGATGATCTTTCAATTTAAAATAAAACTTACAGGAATTTCGCAAAACGGAGACCAGATTTAGATTTCTGGTAAAATTTCGAGTTAAATGGGTCACTTTGGTAAGTTTCTAGGGTGAAAAAAATTATTGGCTTGGTCACCGAATCCTCGGTAAGTTGGGTGTCCAGTGTCAAAGCGTCGGTTTTTTTAAAGATGATCTTTCAATTTAAAATAAAAGTTACAGGAATTTCGCAAAACGGAGACCAGATTTAGATTTCTGGTAAAATTTCGAGTTAAATGGGTCGATTTGGTAAGTTTGTAGGGTGAAAAAAAGATATTGGCTTGGTCACCGAATCCTCGGTAAGTTGGGTGTCCAGTGTCAAAGCGTCGGTTTTTTTAAAGATGATCTTTCAATTTAAAATAAAACTTACAGGAATTTCGCAAAACGGAGACCAGATTTAGATTTCTGGTAAAATTTCGAGTTAAATGGGTCATTTGGTAAGTTTCTAGGGTGAAAAAAAAAGTTATTGGCTTGGTCACCGAATCGTCGGTAAGTTGGGTGTCCAGCGTCAAAGCGTCGGTTTTTTTAAAGATGATCTTTCAATTTAAAATAAAAGTTACAGGAATTTCGCAAAACGGAGACCAGATTTAGATTTCTGGTAAAATTTCGAGTTAAATGGGTCATTTGGTAAGTTTGTAGGGTGAAAAAAAAAAAAAGTTATTGGCTTGGTCACCGAATCCTCGGTAAGTTGGGTGTCCAGTGTCAAAGCGTCGGTTTTTTTAAAGATGATCTTTTAATTTAAAATAAAGGTTACAGGAATTTCGCAAAACGGAGACCAGATTTAGATTTCTGGTAAAATTTCGAGTTAAATGGGTCACTTTGGTAAGTTTGTAGGGTGAAAAAAAAGTTATTGGCTTGGTCACCGAATCCTCGGTAAGTTGGGTGTCCAGTGTCAAAGCGTCGGTTTTTTAAAGATGATCTTTCAATTTAAAATAAAACTTACAGGAATTTCGCAAAACGGAGACCAGATTTAGATTTCTGGTAAAATTTCGAGTTAAATGGGTCACTTTGGTAAGTTTCTAGGGTGAAAAAAAAAGTTATTGGCTTGGTCACCGAATCGTCGGTAAGTTGGGTGTCCAGTGTCAAAGCGTTCGGTTTTTTAAAGATGATCTTTCAATTTAAAATAAAAGTTACAGGAATTTCGCAAAACGGAGACCAGATTTAGATTTCTGGTAAAATTTCGAGTTAAATGGGTCATTTGGTAAGTTTCTAGGGTGAAAAAAAGTTATTGGCTTGGTCACCGAATCCTCGGTAAGTTGGGTGTCCAGTGTCAAAGCGTCGGTTTTTTAAAGATGATCTTTCAATTTAAAATAAAAGTTACAGGAATTTCGCAAAACGGAGACCAGATTTAGATTTCTGGTAAAATTTCGAGTTAAATGGGTCATTTGGTAAGTTTCTAGGGTGAAAAAAAAAAAGTTATTGGCTTGGTCACCGAATCCTCGGTAAGTTGGGTGTCCAGTGTCAAAGCGTCGGTTTTTTAAAGATGATCTTTCAATTTAAAATAAAAGTTACAGGAATTTCGCAAAACGGAGACCAGATTTAGATTTCTGGTAAAATTTCGAGTTAAATGGGTCACTTTGGTAAGTTTCTAGGGTGAAAAAAAGTTATTGGCTTGGTCACCGAATCCTCGGTAAGTTGGGTGTCCAGTGTCAAAGCGTTGGTTTTTTTAAAGATGATCTTTCAATTTAAAATAAAAGTTACAGGAATTTCGCAAAACGGAGACCAGATTTAGATTTCTGGTAAAATTTCGAGTTAAATGGGTCACTTTGGTAAGTTTCTAGGGTGAAAAAAAAAGTTATTGGCTTGGTCACCGAATCCTCGGTAAGTTGGGTGTCCAGTGTCAAAGCGTCGGTTTTTTAAAGATGATCTTTCAATTTAAAATAAAAGGTTACAGGAATTTCGCAAAACGGAGACCAGATTTAGATTTCTGGTAAAATTTCGAGTTAAATGGGTCATTTGGTAAGTTTCTAGGTGAAAAAAAAAGTTATTGGCTTGGTCACCGAATCCTCGGTAAGTTGGGTGTCCAGTGTCAAAGCGTCGGTTTTTTTTAAAGATGATCTTTCAATTTAAAATAAAAAGTTACAGGAATTTCGCAAAACGGAGACCAGATTTAGATTTCTGGTAAAATTTCGAGTTAAATGGGTCACTTTGGTAAGTTTCTAGGTGAAAAAAAGTTATTGGCTTGGTCACCGAATCCTCGGTAAGTTGGGTGTCCAGTGTCAAAGCGTCGGTTTTTTTAAAGATGATCTTTCAATTTAAAATAAAAGTTACAGGAATTTCGCAAAACGGAGACCAGATTTAGATTTCTGGTAAAATTTCGAGTTAAATGGGTCACTTTGGTAAGTTTGTAGGGTGAAAAAAAAGTTATTGGCTTGGTCACCGAATCCTCGGTAAGTTGGGTGTCCAGTGTCAAAGCGTCGGTTTTTTAAAGATGATCTTTCAATTTAAAATAAAAGTTACAGGAATTTCGCAAAACGGAGACCAGATTTAGATTTCTGGTAAAATTTCGAGTTAAATGGGTCACTTTGGTAAGTTTCTATGGTGAAAAAAAGTTATTGGCTTGGTCACCGAATCCTCGGTAAGTTGGGTGTCCAGTGTCAAAGCGTCGGTTTTTTTAAAGATGATCTTTCAATTTAAAATAAAAGTTACAGGAATTTCGCAAAACGGAGACCAGATTTAGATTTCTGGTAAAATTTCGAGTTAAATGGGTCACTTTGGTAATTTTGTAGGGTGAAAAAAGTTATTGGCTTGGTCACCGAATCCTCGGTAAGTTGGGTGTCCAGTGTCAAAGCGTTGGTTTTTTTAAAGATGATCTTTCAATTTAAAATAAAAGTTACAGGAATTTCGCAAAACGGAGACCAGATTTAGATTTCTGGTAAAATTTCGAGTTATATGGGTCATATTGGTAAGTTTCTAGGGTGAAAAAAAGTTATTGGCTTGGTCACCGAAACATCGGTAAGTTGGGTGTCCAGCGTCAAAGCGTCGGTTTTTTTAAAGATGATCTTTCAATTTAAAAAAAAGGTTTCAGGAATTTCGCAAAACGAGACCAGATTTAGATTTCTGGTAAAATTTCGAGTTATATGGGTCATATTGGTAAGTTTCTAGGAAAAAAAAAAAAGTTATTGGTTTGGTCACCGAAACGTCAGTAAGTTGGGTGTCCAGCGTCAAAGCGTTAGTTTTTTTTTTTAAACATGATCTTTCAATTTAAAAAAAGGTTACAGGAATTTCGCAAAACCGAGACCAGATTTAGATTTCTGGAAAATTTTCGAGTTAAATGGGTCACTTTGGTAAGTTTCTAGGGTGAAAAAAAAAAAAAAAGGTATTGGCTTGGTCACCGAATCCTCGGTAAGTTGGGTGTCCAGTGTCAAAGCGTCAGTTTTTTTAAAGATGGTCTTTTAATTTAAAATAAAGGTTACAGGAATTTCGCAAAACGGAGACCAGACTTAGATTTCTGGTAAAATTTCGAGTTAAATTTGGTCGCTTTGGTAAGTTTGTAGGGTGAAAAAAAAAAAAGTTATTGGCTTGGTCACTGAATCCTCGGTAAGTTGGGTGTCCAGTGTCAAAGCGTTGGTTTTTTTAAGATGATCTTTCAATTTAAAATAAAAGTTACAGGAATTTCGCAAAACGGAGACCAGATTTAGATTTCTGGTTAAATATTCGAGTTAAATGGGTCGCTTTGGTAAGTTTGTAGGGAAAAAAAAAAGTTATTGGCTTGTTCACTGAATCCTCGGTAAGTTGGGTGTCCAGTGTCAAAGCGTCGGTTTTTTTAAAGATGATCTTTCAATTTAAAATAAAACTTACAGGAATTTCGCAAAATGGAGACCAGATTTAGATTTCTGGTAAAATATTCGAGTTAAATGGTTCACTTTGGTATGTTTCTAGGGTGAAAAAAAAGTTATTGGCTTGGTCACCGAATCGTCGGTAAGTTGGGTGTCAAGCGTCAAAGCGTCGGTTTTTTAAAGATGATCTTTCAATTTAAAATAAAACTTACAGGAATTTCGCAAAACGGAGACCAGATTTAGATTTCTGATAAAATTTCGAGTTAAATGGGTCACTTTGGTAAGTTTCTATGCTGGGCAAAAAAAAAAAAAGTTATTGGCTTGGTCACCGAATCGTCGGTAAGTTGGGTGTCCAGCGTCAAAGCATCGGTTTTTTTAAAGATGATCTTTCAATTTAAAAAAAAGTTACAGGAATTTCGCAAAACCGAGACCAGATTTAGATTTCTGGAAAATTTTCGAGTTAAATGGTTCACTTTGGTAAGTTTCTAGGGTGAAAAAAAAGTTATTGGCTTGGTCACCGAATCGTCGGTAAGTTGGGTGTCCAGTGTCAAAGCGTCGGTTTTTTAAAGATGATCTTTCAATTTAAAATAAAACTTACAGGAATTTCGCAAAACGGAGACCAGATTTAGATTTCTGGTAAAATTTCGAGTTATATGGGTCACTTTGGTAAGTTTCTATGGACAAAAAAAAAAGTTATTGGCTTGGTCACCGAATCGACGGTAAGTTAGGTGTCCAGCCTCAAAGCGTTGGTTTTTTTAAGATGATCTTTCAATTTAAAATAAAAGTTACAGGAATTTCGCAAAACGGAGACCACATATAGATTTCTGGTAAAATTTCGAGTTAAATGGGTCGATTTGGTAAGTTTGTAGGGTGAAAAAAAAATTATTGGCTTGTTCACTGAATCCTCGGTAAGTTGGGTGTCCAGTGTCAAAGCGACGGTTTTTTTAAAGATGATCTTTCAATTTAAAATAAAAGTTAGAGGAATTTCGCAAAACGGGGACCAGATTTAGATTTCTGGTAAAATTTCGAGTTAAATGGTTCACTTTGGTAATTTTCTAGGGTGAAAAAAAAAGATATTGGCTTGGTCACCGAATCGACGGTAAGTTAGGTGTCCAGCCTCAAAGCGTTGGTTTTTTTAAGATGATCTTTCAATTTAAAATAAAAGTTACAAGAATTTCGCAAAACGGAGACCACATTTAGATTTCTGGTAAAATTTCGAGTTAAATGGGTCGATTTGGTAAGTTTGTAGGGTGAAAAAAAAAAATTATTGGCTTGTTCACTGAATCCTCGGTAAGTTGGGTGTCCAGTGTCAAAGCGACGGTTTTTTTAAAGATGATCTTTTAATTTAAAATAAAACTTACATGAATTTCGCAAAACGGAGACCAGATTTAGATTTCTGGTAAAATTTCGAGTTAAATGGGTCGATTTGGTAAGTTTGTAGGGTGAAAAAAAGATATTGGCTTGGTCACCGAATCCTCGGTAAGTTGGGTGTCCAGTGTCAAAGCGTCGGTTTTTTTAAAGATGATCTTTCAATTTAAAATAAAACTTACATGAATTTCGCAAAACCGAGACCAGATTTAGATTTCTGGTAAAATTTCGAGTTATATGGGTCATATTGGTAAGTTTCTAGGGTGAAAAAAAGTTATTGGCTTGGTCACCGAAACATCGGTAAGTTGGGTGTCCAGCGTCAAAACGTCGGTTTTTTTAAGATGATCTTTCAATTTAAAATAAAAGTTACAGGAATTTCGCAAAACGGAGACCACATATAGATTTCTGGTAAAATTTCGAGTTAAATGGGTCGATTTGGTAAGTTTGTAGGGTGAAAAAAAGTTATTGGCTTGGTCACCGAAACGTCGGTAAGTTAGTTGTCCAGCCTCAAAGCGTTGGTTTTTTTAAGATGATCTTTCAATTTAAAATAAAAGTTACAGGAATTTCGCAAAACGGAGACCACATTTAGATTTCTGGTAAAATTTCGAGTTAAATGGTTCACTTTGGTAAGTTTGTAGGGTGAAAAAAAAATTATTGGCTTGTTCACTGAATCCTCGGTAAGTTGGGTGTCCAGTGTCAAAGCGACGGTTTTTTTAAAGATGATCTTTTAATTTAAAATAAAACTTACATGAATTTCGCAAAACGGAGACCAGATTTAGATTTCTGGTAAAATTTCGAGTTAAATGGGTCGATTTGGTAAGTTTGTAGGGTGAAAAAAAGATATTGGCTTGGTCACCGAATCCTCGGTAAGTTGGGTGTCCAGTGTCAAAGCGTCGGTTTTTTTAAAGATGATCTTTCAATTTAAAATAAAACTTACACAGAATTTCGCAAAACGGAGACCAGATTTAGATTTCTGGTAAAATTTCGAGTTAAATGGTTCACTTTGGTAAGTTTCTAGGGTGAAAAAAAAAAGTTTTGGCTTGGTCACCGAATCGTCGGTAAGTTGGGTGTCCAGTGTCAAAGCGTCGGTTTTTTTAAAGATGATCTTTCAATTTAAAATAAAAGTTAGAGGAATTTCGCAAAACGGAGACCAGATTTAGATTTCTGGTAAAATTTCGAGTTAAATGGGTCACTTTGGTAATTTTCTAGGTGAAAAAAAAAAAAGTTATTGGCTTGGTCACCGAATCGACGGTAAGTTAGGTGTCCAGCCTCAAAGCGTTGGTTTTTTTAAGATGATCTTTCAATTTAAAATAAAAGTTACAGGAATTTCGCAAAACGGAGACCAGATTTAGATTTCTGGTAAAATTTCGAGTTAAATGGGTCGATTTGGTAAGTTTGTAGGGTGAAAAAAAAAATTATTGGCTTGTTCACTGAATCCTCGGTAAGTTGGGTGTCCAGTGTCAAAGCGTCGGTTTTTTTAAAGATGATCTTTCAATTTAAAATAAAACTTACAGGAATTTCGCAAAACGGAGACCAGATTTAGATTTCTGGTAAAATTTCGAGTTAAATGGGTCACTTTGGTAAGTTTCTAGGGTGAAAAAAAAAAAAGTTATTGGCTTGGTCACCGAATCCTCGGTAAGTTGGGTGTCCAGTGTCAAAGCGTCGGTTTTTTTAAAGATGATCTTTCAATTTAAAATAAAAGTTACATGAATTTCGCAAAACGGAGACCAGATTTAGATTTCTGGTAAAATTTCGAGTTAAATGGGTCATTTGGTAAGTTTCTAGGGTGAAAAAAAAAAAGTTATTGGCTTGGTCACCGAATCGTCGGTAAGTTGGGTGTCCAGTGTCAAAGCGTCGGTTTTTTTAAAGATGATCTTTCAATTTAAAATAAAAGTTACAGGAATTTCGCAAAACGGAGACCAGATTTAGATTTCTGGTAAAATTTCGAGTTAAATGGGTCACTTTGGTAAGTTTGTAGGGAAAAAAAAAAAAAGTTATTGGCTTGGTCACCGAATCGTCGGTAAGTTGGGTGTCCAGTGTCAAAGCGTTGGTTTTTTAAAGATGATCTTTCAATTTAAAATAAAAGTTACAGGAATTTCGCAAAACGGAGACCAGATTTAGATTTCTGGTAAAATTTCGAGTTAAATGGGTCATTTGGTAAGTTTGTAGGGTGAAAAAAAAAAATTATTGGCTTGGTCACCGAATCCTCGGTAAGTTGGGTGTCCAGTGTCAAAGCGTCGGTTTTTTTAAAGATGATCTTTCAATTTAAAATAAAACTTACATGAATTTCGCAAAACGGAGACCAGATTTAGATTTCTGGTAAAATTTCGAGTTAAATGGGTCACTTTGGTAAGTTTGTAGGGTGAAAAAAAAAAAATATTGGCTTGGTCACCGAATCCTCGGTAAGTTGGGTGTCCAGTGTCAAAGCGTCGGTTTTTTTAAAGATGATCTTTCAATTTAAAATAAAACTTACAGGAATTTCGCAAAACGGAGACCAGATTTAGATTTCTGGTAAAATTTCGAGTTAAATGGTCACTTTGGTAAGTTTCTAGGGTGAAAAAAAGTTATTGGCTTGGTCACCGAATCGTCGGTAAGTTAGGTGTCCAGCGTCAAAGCGTCGGTTTTTTAAAGATGATCTTTCAATTTAAAATAAAAGTTACAGGAATTTCGCAAAACGGAGACCAGATTTAGATTTCTGGTAAAATTTCGAGTTAAATGGGTCACTTTGGTAAGTTTCTAGGGTGAAAAAAAAAAAGTTATTGGCTTGGTCACCGAATCCTCGGTAAGTTGGGTGTCCAGTGTCAAAGCGTTGGTTTTTTTAAAGATGATCTTTCAATTTAAAAAAAAAGTTACAGGAATTTCGCAAAACGGAGACCAGATTTAGATTTCTGGTAAAATTTCGAGTTAAATGGGTCACTTTGGTAAGTTTGTAGGGTGAAAAAAAAAAGTTATTGGCTTGGTCACCGAATCCTCGGTAAGTTGGGTGTCCAGTGTCAAAGCGTCGGTTTTTTTAAAGATGATCTTTCAATTTAAAATAAAAGTTACAGGAATTTCGCAAAACGGAGACCAGATTTAGATTTCTGGTAAAATTTCGAGTTAAATGGGTCACTTTGGTAAGTTTCTAGGGTGAAAAAAAAAAAGTTATTGGCTTGGTCACCGAATCCTCGGTAAGTTGGGTGTCCAGTGTCAAAGCGTTGGTTTTTTAAAGATGATCTTTCAATTTAAAATAAAGGTTACAGGAATTTCGCAAAACGGAGACCAGATTTAGATTTCTGGTAAAATTTCGAGTTAAATGGGTCGCTTTGGTAAGTTTGTAGGGTGAAAAAAAAAAGTTATTGGCTTGGTCACCGA
This sequence comes from Trichonephila clavipes, assembly GCA_019973935.1. Classification (NCBI taxonomy): domain Eukaryota; kingdom Metazoa; phylum Arthropoda; class Arachnida; order Araneae; family Nephilidae; genus Trichonephila; species Trichonephila clavipes. The sequence continues at coordinate 36,787 of BMAU01002254.1, forward strand.
ATCCTCGGTAAGTTGGGTGTCCAGTGTCAAAGCGTCGGTTTTTTTAAAGATGATCTTTCAATTTAAAATAAAACTTACAGGAATTTCGCAAAACGGAGACCAGATTTAGATTTCTGGTAAAATTTCGAGTTAAATGGGTCACTTTGGTAAGTTTCTAGGTGTGAAAAAGTTATTGGCTTGGTCACCGAATCGTCGGTAAGTTGGGTGTCCAGCGTCAAAGCGTCGGTTTTTTTAAAGATGATCTTTCAATTTAAAATAAAAGTTACAGGAATTTCGCAAAACGGAGACCAGATTTAGATTTCTGGTAAAATTTCGAGTTAAATGGGTCATTTGGTAAGTTTGTAGGGTGAAAAAAAAAAGTTATTGGCTTGGTCACCGAATCCTCGGTAAGTTGGGTGTCCAGTGTCAAAGCGTCGGTTTTTTTAAAGATGATCTTTCAATTTAAAAAATAAAAGTTACAGGAATTTCGCAAAACGGAGACCAGATTTAGATTTCTGGTAAAATTTCGAGTTAAATGGGTTCACTTTGGTAAGTTTCTAGGGTGAAAAAAAAAAAAAAGTTATTGGCTTGGTCACCGAATCGTCGGTAAGTTGGGTGTCCAGTGTCAAAGCGTCGGTTTTTTTAAAGATGATCTTTCAATTTAAAATAAAAGTTACAGGAATTTCGCAAAACGGAGACCAGATTTAGATTTCTGGTAAAATTTCGAGTTAAATGGGTCACTTTGGTAAGTTTCTAGGTGAAAAAAAGTTATTGGCTTGGTCACCGAATCGATCGGTAAGTTGGGTGTCCAGCGTCAAAGCGTTGGTTTTTTTAAGATGATCTTTCAATTTAAAATAAAAGTTACAGGAATTTCGCAAAACGGAGACCAGATTTAGATTTCTGGTAAAATTTCGAGTTAAATGGGTCATTTGGTAAGTTTGTAGGGTGAAAAAAAAAGTTATTGGTTTGGTCACCGAATCCTCGGTAAGTTGGGTGTCCAGTGTCAAAGCGTCGGTTTTTTTAAAGATGATCTTTCAATTTAAAATAAAAGGTTACAGGAATTTCGCAAAACGGAGACCAGATTTAGATTTCTGGTAAAATTTCGAGTTAAATGGGTCACTTTGGTAAGTTTGTAGGGTGAAAAAAAAAAAGTTATTGGCTTGGTCACCGAATCCTCGGTAAGTTGGGTGTCCAGTGTCAAAGCGTCGGTTTTTTTAAAGATGATCTTTCAATTTAAAATAAAAGTTACAGGAATTTCGCAAAACGGAGACCAGATTTAGATTTCTGGTAAAATTTCGAGTTAAATGGGTCACTTTGGTAAGTTTCTATGGTGCAAAAAAAAAAAAAGTTATTGGCTTGGTCACCGAATCGACGGTAAGTTAGGTGTCCAGTGTCAAAGCGTTGGTTTTTTTAAGATGATCTTTCAATTTAAAATAAAAGTTACAGGAATTTCGCAAAACGGAGACCAGATTTAGATTTCTGGTAAAATTTCGAGTTAAATGGGTCGATTTGGTAAGTTTGTAGGGAAAAAAAAAAAGATATTGGCTTGGTCACCGAATCCTCGGTAAGTTGGGTGTCCAGTGTCAAAGCGTCGGTTTTTTTAAAGATGATCTTTCAATTTAAAATAAAAGTTACAGGAATTTCGCAAAACGGAGACCAGATTTAGATTTCTGGTAAAATTTCGAGTTAAATGGTTCACTTTGGTAAGTTTCTAGGGTGAAAAAAAAAAGTTATTGGCTTGGTCACCGAATCGACGGTAAGTTGGGTGTCCAGTGTCAAAGCGTCGGTTTTTTTAAAGATGATCTTTCAATTTAAAATAAAAGTTACAGGAATTTCGCAAAACGGAGACCAGATTTAGATTTCTGGTAAAATTTCGAGTTAAATGGGTCACTTTGGTAAGTTTGTAGGGTGAAAAAAAGTTATTGGCTTGGTCACCGAATCCTCGGTAAGTTGGGTGTCCAGTGTCAAAGCGTTTTTTTTAAAGATGATCTTTCAATTTAAAATAAAGGTTACAGGAATTTCGCAAAACGGAGACCAGATTTAGATTTCTGGTAAAATTTCGAGTTAAATGGGTCATTTGGTAAGTTTCTAGGGTGAAAAAAAGTTATTGGCTTGGTCACCGAATCATCGGTAAGTTGGGTGTCCAGCGTCAAAGCGTCGGTTTTTTTTTTAAAGATGATCTTTCAATTTAAAATAAAAGGTTACAGGAATTTCGCAAAACCGAGACCAGATTTAGATTTCTGGTAAAATTTCGAGTTATATGGGTCATATTGGTAAGTTTCTAGGGTGAAAAAAAGTTATTGGTTTGGTCACCGAAACGTCAGTAAGTTGGGTGTCCAGCGTCAAAGCGTTAGTTTTTTTTAAACATGATCTTTCAATTTAATAAAAAGGTTACAGGAATTTCGCAAAACCGAGACCAGATTTAGATTTCTGGAAAATTTTCGAGTTAAATGGGTCACTTTGGTAAGTTTCTAGGGTGAAAAAAAAAAGGTATTGGCTTGGTCACCGAATCCTCGGTAAGTTGGGTGTCCAGTGTCAAAGCGTCAGTTTTTTTAAAGATGATCTTTTAATTTAAAAAAAAAGGTTACAGGAATTTCGCAAAACGGAGACCAGATTTAGATTTCTGGTAAAATTTCGAGTTAAATTTGGTCGCTTTGGTAAGTTTGTAGGGTGAAAAAAAGTTATTGGCTTGGTCACTGAATCCTCGGTAAGTTGGGTGTCCAGTGTCAAAGCGTTGGTTTTTTAAGATGATCTTTCAATTTAAAATAAAAGTTACAGGAATTTCGCAAAACGGAGACCAGATTTAGATTTCTGGTAAAATATTCGAGTTAAATGGGTCGCTTTGGTAAGTTTGTAGGGTGAAAAAAAAAAAGTTATTGGCTTGTTCACTGAATCCTCGGTAAGTTGGGTGTCCAGTGTCAAAGCGTCGGTTTTTTTAAAGATGATCTTTCAATTTAAAATAAAACTTACAGGAATTTCGCAAAATGGAGACCAGATTTAGATTTCTGGTAAAATATTCGAGTTAAATGGTTCACTTTGGTATGTTTCTAGGGTGAAAAAGTTATTGGCTTGGTCACCGAATCGTCGGTAAGTTGGGTGTCAAGCGTCAAAGCGTCGTTTTTTTAAAGATGATCTTTCAATTTAAAATAAAACTTACAGGAATTTCGCAAAACGGAGACCAGATTTAGATTTCTGATAAAATTTCGAGTTAAATGGGTCACTTTGGTAAGTTTCTATGCTGGGAAAAAAGTTATTGGCTTGGTCACCGAATCGTCGGTAAGTTGGGTGTCCAGCGTCAAAGCATCGGTTTTTTTAAAGATGATCTTTCAATTTAAAATAAAAAAGTTACAGGAATTTCGCAAAACCGAGACCAGATTTAGATTTCTGGAAAATTTTCGAGTTAAATGGTTCACTTTGGTAAGTTTCTAGGGTGAAAAAAAAAAGTTATTGGCTTGGTCACCGAATCGTCGGTAAGTTGGGTGTCCAGTGTCAAAGCGTCGGTTTTTTTAAAGATGATCTTTCAATTTAAAATAAAACTTACAGGAATTTCGCAAAACGGAGACCAGATTTAGATTTCTGGTAAAATTTCGAGTTATATGGGTCACTTTGGTAAGTTTCTATGGTGGAAAAAAAAAAAGTTATTGGCTTGGTCACCGAATCGACGGTAAGTTAGGTGTCCAGCCTCAAAGCGTTGGTTTTTTAAGATGATCTTTCAATTTAAAATAAAAGTTACAGGAATTTCGCAAAACGGAGACCACATATAGATTTCTGGTAAAATTTCGAGTTAAATGGGTCGATTTGGTAAGTTTGTAGGGTGAAAAAAAAAAAAATTATTGGCTTGTTCACTGAATCCTCGGTAAGTTGGGTGTCCAGTGTCAAAGCGACGGTTTTTTTTTAAAGATGATCTTTCAATTTAAAATAAAACTTACAGGAATTTCGCAAAACGGAGACCAGATTTAGATTTCTGGTAAAATTTCGAGTTAAATGGGTCACTTTGGTAAGTTTTAGGGTGAAAAAAAAAAGTTATTGGCTTGGTCACCGAATCCTCGGTAAGTTGGGTGTCCAGCGTCAAAGCGTTGGTTTTTTTAAAGATGATCTTTCAATTTAAAAAAAAGTTACAGGAATTTCGCAAAACGGAGACCAGATTTAGATTTCTGGTAAAATTTCGAGTTAAATGGGTCATTTGGTAAGTTTGTAGGGTGAAAAAAAAAAAAATTATTGGCTTGGTCACCGAATCCTCGGTAAGTTGGGTGTCCAGTGTCAAAGCGTCGGTTTTTTTTTAAAGATGATCTTTCAATTTAAAATAAAGGTTACAGGAATTTCGCAAAACGGAGACCAGATTTAGATTTCTGGTAAAATTTCGAGTTAAATGGGTCGATTTGGTAAGTTTGTAGGGTGAAAAAAAAAAGTTATTGGCTTGGTCACCGAATCCTCGGTAAGTTGGGTGTCCAGTGTCAAAGCGTCAGTTTTTTTAAAGATGATCTTTCAATTTAAAATAAAGGTTACAGGAATTTCGCAAAACGGAGACCAGATTTAGATTTCTGGTAAAATTTCGAGTTAAATGGGTCATTTGGTAAGTTTGTAGGGTGAAAAAAAAAAGTTATTGGCTTGGTCACGAATCCTCGGTAAGTTGGGTGTCCAGTGTCAAAGCGTTGGTTTTTTTAAGATGATCTTTCAATTTAAAATAAAAGTTACAGGAATTTCGCAAAACGGAGACCAGATTTAGATTTCTGGTAAAATTTCGAGTTAAATGGGTCATTTGGTAAGTTTGTAGGGTGAAAAAAAGTTATTGGCTTGGTCACCGAATCGTCGGTAAGTTGGGTGTCCAGTGTCAAAGCGTTCGGTTTTTTTAAAGATGATCTTTCAATTTAAAATAAAAGTTACAGGAATTTCGCAAAAACGGAGACCAGATTTAGATTTCTGGTAAAATTTCGAGTTAAATGGTTCACTTTGGTAAGTTTCTAGGGTAAAAAAAAAAAAAAAGTTATTGGCTTGGTCACCGAATCGTCGGTAAGTTGGGTGTCCAGTGTCAAAGCGTCGGTTTTTTTAAAGATGATCTTTCAATTTAAAATAAAAACTTACAGGAATTTCGCAAAACGGAGACCAGATTGATTTCTGGTAAAATTTCGAGTTAAATGGGTCACTTTGGTAAGTTTCTAGGGTGAAAAAAAGTTATTGGCTTGGTCACCGAATCGTCGGTAAGTTGGGTGTCCAGTGTCAAAGCGTCGGTTTTTTAAAGATGATCTTTCAATTTAAAATAAAAGTTACAGGAATTTCGCAAAACGGAGACCAGATTTAGATTTCTGGTAAAATTTTCGAGTTAAATGGTTCACTTTGGTAAGTTTCTAGGGTGAAAAAAAAAGTTATTGGCTTGGTCACCGAATCGTCGGTAAGTTGGGTGTCCAGTGTCAAAGCGTCGGTTTTTTAAAGATGATCTTTCAATTTAAAATAAAACTTACAGGAATTTCGCAAAACGGAGACCAGATTTAGATTTCTGGTAAAATTTCGAGTTAAATGGGTCACTTTGGTAAGTTTCTATGGTGGAAAAAAAAAAGTTATTGGCTTGGTCACCGAATCGACGGTAAGTTAGGTGTCCAGCCTCAAAGCGTTGTTTTTTTAAGATGATCTTTCAATTTAAAATAAAAGTTACAGGAATTTCGCAAAACGGAGACCAGATTTAGATTTCTGGTAAAATTTCGAGTTAAATGGGTCGATTTGGTAAGTTTGTAGGGTGAAAAAAAAAAATTATTGGCTTGTTCACTGAATCCTCGGTAAGTTGGGTGTCCAGTGTCAAAGCGACGGTTTTTTTAAAGATGATCTTTCAATTTAAAATAAAACTTACAGGAATTTCGCAAAACGGAGACCAGATTTAGATTTCTGGTAAAATTTCGAGTTAAATGGGTCACTTTGGTAAGTTTGTAGGGTGAAAAAAAAAAGTTATTGGCTTGGTCACCGAATCCTCGGTAAGTTGGGTGTCCAGTGTCAAAGCGTCGGTTTTTTTAAAGATGATCTTTCAATTTAAAATAAAAACTTACAGGAATTTCGCAAAACGGAGACCAGATTTAGATTTCTGGTAAAATTTCGAGTTATATGGGTCATATTGGTAAGTTTCTAGGGTGAAAAAAGTTATTGGTTTGGTCACCGAAACGTCGGTAAGTTGGGTGTCCAGCGTCAAAGCGTTAGTTTTTTTAAAGATGATCTTTCAATTTAAAATAAAAGGTTACAGGAATTTCGCAAAAACGGAGACCAGATTTAGATTTCTGGAAAATTTTCGAGTTAAATGGGTCATTTGGTAAGTTTCTAGGGTGAAAAAAAAAAGGTATTGGCTTGGTCACCGAATCCTCGGTAAGTTGGGTGTCCAGTGTCAAAGCGTCAGTTTTTTTAAAGATGATCTTTTAATTTAAAATAAAGGTTACAGGAATTTCGCAAAACGGAGACCAGATTTAGATTTCTGGTAAAATTTCGAGTTAAATTTGGTCGCTTTGGTAAGTTTGTAGGGTGAAAAAAAAAAAGTTATTGGCTTGGTCACTGAATCCTCGGTAAGTTGGGTGTCCAGTGTCAAAGCGTTGGTTTTTTTAAGATGATCTTTCAATTTAAAATAAAAGTTACAGGAATTTCGCAAAACGGAGACCAGATTTAGATTTCTGGTTAAAATTTCGAGTTAAATGGGTCACTTTGGTAAGTTTGTAGGGACAAAAAAAAAGTTATTGGCTTGTTCACTGAATCCTCGGTAAGTTAGGTGTCCAGTGTCAAAGCGTCGGTTTTTTTAAAGATGATCTTTCAATTTAAAATAAAACTTACAGGAATTTCGCAAAATGGAGACCAGATTTAGATTTCTGGTAAAATATTCGAGTTAAATGGTTCACTTTGGTATGTTTGTAGGGTGAAAAAAAAAGTTATTGGCTTGGTCACCGAATCCTCGGTAAGTTGGGTGTCCAGTGTCAAAGCGTCGTTTTTTTTAAAGATGATCTTTCAATTTAAAATAAAACTTACATGAATTTCGCAAAACGGAGACCAGATTTAGATTTCTGATAAAATTTCGAGTTAAATGGGTCACTTTGGTAAGTTTCTATGCTGGGCAAAAAAAAAAAAAAGTTATTGGCTTGGTCACCGAATCGTCGGTAAGTTGGGTGTCCAGCGTCAAAGCGTCGGTTTTTTTAAAGATGATCTTTCAATTTAAAAAAAAAGTTACAGGAATTTCGCAAAACCGAGACCAGATTTAGATTTCTGGAAAATTTTCGAGTTAAATGGTTCACTTTGGTAAGTTTCTAGGGTGAAAAAAAAAAAAAGTTATTGGCTTGGTCACCGAATCGTCGGTAAGTTGGGTGTCCAGTGTCAAAGCGTCGGTTTTTAAAGATGATCTTTCAATTTAAAATAAAAGTTACAGGAATTTCGCAAAACGGAGACCAGATTTAGATTTCTGGTAAAATTTCGAGTTATATGGGTCACTTTGGTAAGTTTCTAGGGTGAAAAAAAAAAAAAGTTATTGGCTTGGTCACCGAATCCTCGGTAAGTTGGGTGTCCAGCCTCAAAGCGTTGGTTTTTTTAAGATGATCTTTCAATTTAAAATAAAAGTTACAGGAATTTCGCAAAACGGAGACCAGATTTAGATTTCTGGTAAAATTTCGAGTTAAATGGGTCATTTGGTAAGTTTCTATGGTGAAAAAAAAAAATTATTGGCTTGTTCGGTGTTGGGTGTCCTCGGTCAAAGCGTTGGTTTTTTTAAAGATGATCTTTCAATTTAAAATAAAAGTTACAGGAATTTCGCAAAAACGAGACCAGATTTAGATTTCTGGTAAAATTTCGAGTTAAATGGGTCGATTTGGTAAGTTTGTAGGTGAAAAAAAAAAAGTTATTGGCTTGGTTCACCGAATCGACGGTAAGTTGGGTGTCCAGCGTCAAAGCGTTCAAAAGTTTTTTAAGATGATCTTTCAATTTAAAATAAAGTTACAGGAATTTCGCAAAACGGAGACCAGATTTAGATTTCTGGTAAAATTTCGAGTTAAATGGGTTTCTTTGGTAAGTTTGTAGGGTGAAAAAAGTTATTGGGCTTGGTCACCGAATCGTCGGTAAGTTGGGTGTCCAGTGTCAAAGCGTCGGTTTTTTTAAAGATGATCTTTCAATTTTAAATAAAACTTAGAGGAATTTCGCAAAACGGAGACCAGATTTAGATTTCTGGTAAAATTTCGAGTTATATG
>BMAU01002255.1:0-40487 GCA_019973935.1 Trichonephila clavipes
TTCTAATTTCTTACTAGTTCTATTCCGAAATGCTGAGTTAGTGTAAAAATATCGTACAAATCCCCCTACCCCCCTTTTTTACCACAATGAGTTTAATTTTCTCGTTAATCCTTTTATTTTTATATTAGGAATTATTTTTTTCTTTTTAGTTCAATTCACACACACTATAAAAACGTGTTTTTTAGTTTCTTTTAAAGTATTATTTATTACATTTTATATCGCAGTGCCGAAACGACACCAGTGGACGTTTAAGAATAATCGAAATCCCGGACGTTCTAGTGTTAAGTAATATTAATTACGTAATGTTTCTCTTAATTCTCATTTTACATTTTAATTTATTCTAATTGCTAATTTGCAATCCGTTGCTCGCTATTTAATTAATTGATATGTCCATTCTGGGTTTCGGCACCAAAAACGTTCTCGTTAAATCGCTAAGTTCTTACGAACAAAATATAAAAAAATTATTTTCCTATTAGAGAGACCACAATTTTATCGGCATCACATGACACACACCAGAGGTGCGCAAACTAGGGGTCGCCAAATTTTTATGAAATACATTATGCCTGCATGCTGCATACCATACAGTGTACATATAAAGAGTGAAACTCCATCACTTACTGTTTAATTGCAATTTCCTGCTATTCGCTCTTTCTTTGACCGTAACGCGTAATGTGTGTTAAGTGTGAAGACGCGTTTTTCACTCCGGTAGATGACGCCCTCTTCGCGGTTATTCGCCAGTTTTACTGAAAAGTGCCTATTTGTCCGACGTATTGATGTTATACGTACTGTGTCGAACGTTGCGCACTGAGCACACCGTACGAGATGCTGTTCCTCATTTAATTCCATTGATTTGCAAACTGTTGTAATTTTTGTAACTATATAATAATTAATGCAAGTGCTAGCTTTTATAAAGGCCACCCAAGAAACTAATGGAAGGTAAATGCACAAAGAGGAAAAGAGTTTCGTGAAAGAAAAAAAAAATTGAAAAACTAGCAGCAAGTCCAGTCGAAAAGGGTGACAACCCCTCCCCCAGAAAAATAGTGCAAATTTCAGTGCTACTGGAACTGATGCATGTGTGTGAATCGATAATAAGTTTTATCTTACGTTACAAAGACTGTGATTTCCATAAAAATGTGTGGCCACGGTAGCCTAGAGGTCAAGTTATCAGATCGTGGCTGGCGTGTCATGAGTTCGAGTCGAGTACCACTAAAGACCCGCCGTGTAGGGCAGCGATGCACGTTAAATCTGTTGAGAGCTCAAATGTCCTCCCGTTGGTGAGGTGCGATAGAAGTTCCAGCTCATGTGATGTCCTCGTCACTTGACCAATGGTTCAAAATTGTGAAGTCCGTCGCCAAAAGCTCTCGTGTAGCTAAACAGTGCACCGTGAATATTAACTCAATCATAAAAATTCTCACAAAGATTTTCAAAAGCTATTTGTCGATATTCGAGCTATATTCGTTCGCTTTTCGTCACGGGTGTTCGATTTGTGATAGATTATGGTTTTGAGATGATTTGAGAATGCCTGTTGCTGAGCAGAAAAATATTTTACTGGAAATTAATTCAGAAGATATTAAGTAGGAAAAGTATACCAAATTTTTCTCAAAATATAATAGTTTTGTATACTCAGAAATTCCAGCATATCTTCCTACTTTGGATTTGTTATCAGAAAGACTCAATCCGTCAAGAATACTATTCATTCAAATTAAGCGATTGCGACATGTACACTGTTAGTTTGTAATATTAGAGCAAATAATCAATGTTCCAAAGTTTCACTTCTATCGCGTGGCGTTCCACGCACCATTTTTTTCCTCCGAGGTACTACACTGCTCCATCATAACTTATAAATAACTGACTTATAAATGTCATTGCTGATGAAAATACCATTTAATGTTTTCCTGAGATTAAACATTTTCAGTGAGTGTCCTGGCCACTCATATTGTCGCCAGAAAATCAAAGCATTTACAAAAGTTCAGGGGAAAGGACTACTTCCGGATTCTACATTTATTAAAATTACTACACCTTTTCTTAAGGTCCTCCTTTTTAAAGTGATACGATGATATAAAAGCTTTTTGTGTCCTTGGCCCCTTTCTCACCTTAACCCAAGTCCTTGAGTTACCTCTGTAATGCACCTGATCCAAACTTGATATATCATTGATTTATTTCCATCAGTATTACATATTCAATGAAAAATGCTCACAGTGTTTCACCTCCACTTTCACTACCAATTTCATCTTCACTCCATGAATGCATTACCCTTTTCATCCAACACGCAGTGAGTTTTTATGTATAATTATATCCCACTATTAGTAATGGCATAAATGAAAACGAAATAAAAAATGCGTACTTTGCAAAATATTTTAAATAATTACGAGATTGAATAAAATTGCTGTGACACTATTCATGTCATTTAAATTGAGGAAGACTGAGAATGAATAAAAAATTTAAAGTGGCATAGTGCATGGTGGTACATTAGCTCAAATTGTCGTTGAAATTTTCTATGATTTCGTTTGTAACGAATATATCTTCTGCACCTCAGTCATATGACAACTCTTTAATAGAAATTCTCCTTTAGTGTAAATTTTGTATGCTGTTATATAAATATAAAAAAGCGAATTAATATTTTTTATACTTCCCTTCTATTCACAAAAGAGAACACTTATTCTGCTCAAATTTCCAACATTTGCTAATGGGGATAAATTTTTATTTACTTTTACAGAGTACAGATTTTTCCACCACTGAAAAGATATGAGTTAGATACGCGCAGCATGTGTCTATTGGGGAGGGGGAAAATGCCCATTTAAAGATTTGAATACAATTATTCATTGCTTAGGGGAGGGGGGACATGTTTCAATGAACTCTAAAAAAAGTCTTTATTATCTTATTCGAAAAGTTAAAGTTGAAATCATTCAGTGGGGAAGTGTAAACTGTTTTTAAAGAGATATCCAAGTGTAGTTGGGATAGCTTCCTTAGTACAACTAGGTCATGCGACCTTTCAGCTGCAAAACTTAAGATGGATAATAAATATAAACGAGGAGAGGAATTTTTCTGTTTTTTCCTGTATGAACATGCGTTACGACTGGCTCTAAATATGCATTATTCTTCACTGAATCCAGCGGTTCTTTAAAATACAATCTTTACAGTCCTAGTAAATAAAAAGACTTCGTATGGGGATATAAAACTTAATTCCACTTTTAAAGAAGTGTTTTTTAAAGTTATTTCATTTCCTCATATATATTCCAATGCACACGACCGGCGCAGAAAGTTCAACCGAAGGGTTTGCGTTAGGAGAAAATGACGTCACTCTTGCACGAAATTCGCTCCGACCTTGTGAAAAGCGCTGACCTTCACAAAGAGAGATTTCTCTCTCGCCTGTCAATCAAACGGGAGCATCCCACACCAGCGACTGAGCTGCATTAAAGTGTAATTTGGAGCTTTTTTTATTGGCCACTAGATGACACTCTGTGTCCATTTCATCTGTGCTGGGCTTTTTCTCTTATTTATGTCCCTTGTCGGCAGTTGCAAGGGTTGTCAACAATGGGAATGTAAGCAAAAAGTGCTGAGCTTTCGAACTCTCCATGTGATATAAACATACATGACCTCTCCTCACAATTTTTTTTCTCTACAGTGTTAGGTGTTAAAAGGTTTTAGCGCCAATTCTGCTCTTTTTTTTTTTTGCTTTCTGATATATTTCGCCTTCATGCATCTAGATTTTCGAAACTCAGTCTACATTTTTTGTTATTTATTTTTTTAAAATGGTCTGCGTATTTTTTGTATCATTTTGAAAGTTTTTTTAACGTGTTGTGTTAAATCAAAGCAACTCTTAGCCTAAACTGTTTTTAACCATGTTTTTATTAACTGGCTTTCTTGTATGTATGTTCGGGTGGAATTTTGCAATTGATTTTAAACTAACTTCCCGATGAGCTAGAGACTTGAAATTTGGACCGTAGCTCAGAAGTGGATGAAAATGTGGAAAAAAAAGGGAGAGAAAGATGATTTGATACTTTTTTGCCCTTTATAAAAACATGTTACATTAATTTTTTATTATAGATATACTTGGTTAACATAATGCTGTGGCAATAGGTAAAAAAACATTACTTTGCAAGTCTTAATAATATTTCGTATCGTTTAATTTTAACAAGCATTATACTCTGACGAAACATTAATATTTTCGTTGAACATAGTATTCGAATAAAAGGTTTAAATGGACAGAAACACAGTATATATATAGTTCTTTGAAGTTCCATTAGATAGTCAATAAATATATGTAAACTAATGTTCGAATTTTTTTTTAAATAAGTGTTTTGCTGAAAAAAAAGTCGCCTGAAGTGTTCAGTTCTTCAACATCACATCATAAAGTTTACATGTGCTTGTGTTTTATAAATTTCTTTTCCGAGATATTTCTGCAAGGAAATAAATTGATTGTTTCAACAGACGAGGAATTTAATTGAAAATCTCAGTCATTCATTATATAAGTGGGCGCATAACAATCATTTAAATTCCATAAATGACGAGGACACAAGCGTAGAAAGAACACATTCAATTCATGAGGTTCACAAGTGTGGCTTAAAAATTCTAAATGCCAACGCTTCCCAAATTGTCTGAAAGTATTTGGTGGCCGTAGTAGCCAAGTGGTCAAGGTAACGGACTCGTGGCTGGCGTGTCATGAGTTCTAGCCTTGAATGGATGAAAACCCACCTTTCACATGGGGCGACGCACGTTAAATCTGTCGAGGCTGGAACGTCCTCCCGTTGGTGTGGCGTGGAAGTTAGGAGAAGGGGATACCAGTTCAGATGTCGTCCTCGTCCCTTGACCATGGTGCGACGCGCGTTAATATTCACTCACTCACTGAAAGCATCTACATCTTCAAGATCTAATAATCTGTGACAGATGACGGATGACGGATGATTTTGTAAACAGGAATCTAGAATGCGCCAGCATTCTTCTATCCTCTATCTGGGACTCTGATTTTCATGGTTTTGGAAACTTGGGCTTGAAGAGAGGGGGCGTGACTTCAGAGGAGGAGATCCAATGGCAGTGCAGGAGGCGTTGGCTATGGAGCGATCGTTGATTGGAGGATGGCAGTGAGCTTTTAAGATTGAAATCATGTACTTTGAAATAGAAAGTGACTTTAACTTAATTTAAAAGAAATTTGAATAATTTGAGAGAATTTTAAAAAGTTAAGGGGGTAAAAAAATAAAAGTTACAATTAAGAAAGATAGGGAAATTTAAATATTGTTCATTATAGCTTCTGCCAGAAGGCAGGTTTTTCTTCGTCGGAATTTGCTGTTTTAAATTTAGAGAGGAGGTCGAGGATTTTGGGGTTATTCTTTACGAGGTTTGAGATAGTATTAAAAAGTTCCAGAACTTGGGGAAAAATCTGAACTGTTATTATCTTGAGTAAGGGAATCCACTGGAAGAGTCTTCCTTTTTATTTGCAGTTAGGTTTTCGGTTTCGGAGGGGATCTGATTGGGGATTTCTCCGCTAACAACGTTAGCGAAGGGAAATTCCTCTTTAGTCCATTTGCTTGAAAAATTTTTCTTTTAATCGGGTCGGAAAAGGAGCGCCTTTTTTTTTGGGTTGGGAATTTGGGACATTTAGTATAACATGCCGAGTGACCGAAGTCCTGGCAGTTGATACAAAATGGGTTTTCTTGTCGTTCTTTGATGTGACAGTTTCGCGTGGCATGGTCTTTACCGCATTTAAGGCATCTTGGTTTCATAAAACAATTCGCGGCAGTATGGTAGAAGTTATTGCAGTTGAAGCATTGGGTTATTCCTCTAACGAGGTAACCTTCTACTTTCACCTGCAAATAACCCAACTTTTTGATGTCAAAAATTTTACTATTTAAGTCGTTTCTTGGTAAAGTAATTAGGAAATATGGGAGGGATTTTTTTTAGTTCTTTTGGAGATTAGTTGCGTGCAGCTATCTATATTGAATCCGATTAATTTTAAGTCGTTAGTGATATCAGTAATTAAAGCAGAATTAGGGAGGCCTTTAATAACGGCTTTAATTGGTTTATCTTTTTGGCGTTTGAGAATGTAAAATTCGAAATCTTTATCCAGTCTCTAAAAAGTGTTTAAGTTTTCTGTATTCTTCATGGTCGGTGGAGAACATTTTTACGACGTCATTAACGATTCTATTACGTAAATTAGGGAATTTTTCTGAGATGCATTTAATTTGCTCTCTGAAATTGTCTTTGATTTTAAGCATTATAGGGTGAGGGGGAATCTTGGGTGTAACTACTTCGGTAGTTACTGTTTCAATCGAAGGAGGATGCTCGACATCCTGTTCAAGATCGGAGAAACTATTGTTAGTTTCTATGGGGTCCTGGGTGGAGGTAGGAGGGATCGGTCTAGCCGTCTTTTTCGGAAAGATAAACTCTTCCGTAGAATCCTTACCTTTCTGTTTACGTTTTTTTGCTAAATTTTTCTTAGATTTGCTATTGATTTTTTAGTTTTATTTTCAATCTTATTTTCAATAACAGGAGGGAGGGAACAAAATTATTTTCCTCTTCTACCGAGGTAGAGGGAATCTTATGATCCTGGCAGTCTGAGATAGTACATGGTGGGAGGTTTGAAGCTCACTTACCATCTCCGCTTTCTCTCCTGATCATGGCCTGTTTGCCGGAAATGTACATGTCCATGAAAAAAATTTCGGGGCTGGGGAGAACGTCCGTCCATCCCGTGAATAGAAAAATGAAGAGCTGAGATACCTGTGACAGTATCTCTAAGTTTCGCGCAGGCGGAAACTTGGTCAAATTTTGACGGCGAAAGTTCCATATAATCGCTTGATTCGCTCATGATGATTCGACAGGTCGTTGAAGCTCGCAGGTGCGTGGTCTTCATAATAATCTGTGACAATGGATGTCTTGTCCTTTTGAGTGCACTTTTAGAAAATAGGACTTTTTCAGAACAACCAATTAAAAACTGAGGGGACCCATTTTGTCAGCCAGTCCTCACGAGTGCACCCCAAACAAGCGAAATTCCGGCTGTATCTTGTCATGGCCACCTCTGCTCTGATTTTTGCTATCTTCGGATGCGTTGACCACCTCGAAGTCTTCACGTGGTCGTGATCTCAAACGCGAAGCCCTCGCTTCATTCTGTAACGATATGTCACTATTAAATACATGGATTTTAATCAATAATAAAACAGCATTAGATTAGCTTAATATAAATTCATTCTTTTTAGTAGAATGTGATTCAAACCTTGAGGATCGCTATTAGCTTTCCTAGCAATTAAAAAAAAATTCATGTGATGTATGAATGAATAAAATGTAGAATGAATAAAAAAAAATGAAGTACTTTTTTTTTGTTTTGTTTTGTTTTGTTTAATAATGCGGCAAACTAAAAAAATTAACAAATCAAACTACACCTCAGAATAATTCCAAATTTAGCAAAAAAGTTTTCATTATGTATAATAATTATAGTTTAGCATTCACATAAAATAAAGGTTTCGTGACAGCAAAACTACTGTCAAACTCTATTTAACACTACAAAGACCCGAAAACACATTATTTTAACAATATTAAAACTAATATAACCATTTTTAATAATCATTTTGAAGTTAAATTTTTATATATTGTGAACAAAAAAATAACTCAATTGGACTGAAATAGTATAAATAACTACTTAAAATTTTTAATTTTATAACTAGTACAATTCAATGTAAAACTGAACTGATAACTTAGCAGCTTGACATTCCACCTCAGAAAAAATTCATAAATAAGTAACTTGAATTTTGAGGAAAAATTCAATTGCAAATACAAATTAGAATTTTAATGATTAACGAAAAAAATGTACACAGAGTGATCATTGAAATGTCCTGAATTGTAGGCAACTTATAACTAAATTCTATTATAAAATCTCTTTCGTGGCAGTTTAGATATTTATTATTATAAACCTAAAATTCAATGTGACAACATGCAAGCACAATTACTTCTTAAAACACAAACTCAGAATTGCTGGTTTTATTTTCGAGAATTCATTCAAACCTGAGAAATGAGTTATTTGTAGAGTTATTATTCGAAATATTAAAAATAATGTTTCTAACTTGATAATTTTTTGAGAGTCAAATCTTTAACTAAATACAATAATAATTATTATAGAATAATATGTTTTGTATTAGTAGTCCCTCCAAGAAGAAAATAATATACACAAGAGTATTCGGTGTAACAATGTAATTTGCAACTAATTCCTAATTTTGAAAAGCGATTCTTATAGAAACTCGGGAAATAAGAATCTAAAATTATAAGCTAAATTATTTACTCCATTCAAGTCTCACTTTTCTACGCAATTTTTAAAATTATATATTTTTAATGGTAATGTTTAATCTTACAGTCCACAGATGGCGCTCTGCGCATTCCGTTGTAATATTCGTTAGCGTAAATAAACTTCTAGTTAAAACTCGTTCTTGTGTGGTCGCGTCTCTGCTTTCAAGATACTATTTCTTTTCAAACCAATTCAATTATTAAGAAATAAGTAACTACTTCCAGGTGCAGCAAGAGATGGCGTTTCCAAATCGAACTAAGAAACAACAAGTCAGGTAAGAAAAGATCGAACCATTTCTTAGTACAACATTTTGGTTGTACCGTAGCCGGAGTTCAATATTGTGAAACATTCTAATTCAAAACTTCTGGCTTGTTGTTCTTTCGGCAATATTTTTCTAAAAGATATTGTCATAATCAATTGATGAAAAATTCTAATTCTCTTTTTGTGTGTACTAAGTTTAAAAAGAAACTTTCGAAGTGAAATATTTCAAATTCATGTGTATTCAAAAGTTTAATCTTCTTATATATATATGGTTATTTCAATGTTTAATTGATTGTTGTGCGATCATTCTTAAGTGGTAAATTATTGTGTGTTTCTGCCATTGTCATTCCTGTATCATATGTAACAAGAAACTTCAGTTTCGTTTTACCTCACTTGTGTGTTAAATTTCCTATTTGTACGTTCCGTAGTAATTCCTTTTAGAATTTCTCCCCCCGCTTTTCCCCTCTTTTCCCTCTTCCGCGGCGCCAAAGGAATCGTATCTTTTTCGACTAAACAATTAGTCATTCGCAGCTGTGTTTTTATTATTTGTTTTTCTTTAAATTATTCTTTGCTATATTAAAATGGATATTGAGGTTTTATTGAAGAAAAAAAAAAAGAACATCAAATCCTCGATTACAAAATTGCAAAACAAAACAGAAGAGGAAATTGAGAAATTAAATAATGTTGGTTTATTGGCTCGGAAAAATAGATTCTTAGAATTTAGAACTGAAATAAAGGATATTTTGGATTCTATTATAAGTATTTGCGAGGAAAAGGACGAGGAAACTTATTGTACGGAAAAGGACGACATTTTAGATACCTTAGAAGAAATACTTGTCGCTATAGACACTCAGCTTATGCCTTCTGTTGTAAACTCCGATTTTGAGGTTAAAAACCAAAGTTCAAGTCACAGTTTAGTCTCAGCTCGGTCAGCTGAAGTGAAACTTCCTACATTATCCCTACCTATATTTTCTGGTGTAACTGAGGAGTGGCTTGCATTTTCTGATCTTTTTTGAAGCTGCAGTTTCCAACAATAATGATTTAACGGGAGCGCAAAAGTTGCAATATTTAAAGGGCAGTTTAAAATCCGATGCATTAAAAATCATTAATTCTTTATCCATTACCAATGATAATTTCGAAATCGCTTGGAAATTGCTAAAGGATAGATATTTTAATAAAAGAGAAATTATGTCCTCCTTAATTAAAAAGTTTATTAACATAACGCCCTTGAGTGGAGAATCATCCACACAAATTCTAAATTTGATAGATTCCACTAAGGAATTTGTAAGGGTGTTGGAGTCACTTGAATACATGGTTGACCCAACTACAGATACACTCTTAATGCATATGATATTGTTTAAGCTTGATCCGAATTCCAGAACTTGGTTTGAGAGAACCTTTTCAACAGATGTCATCCCAAGGTTAGACGAATTGTTGCAATTCCTTGCAACACAAGCGAGATCCATTACGAATTCAACTACTAAGAGAAATGTTCAAAGGAAGGTGACTCTGGTCGCGTCCAAAGCCCAGTCACAATGTCCTTTATGTAATGGAGATCATACATTGTCGAGATGTGATACATTCTTAAAATTGTCAGTTCAAGGCCGTTCAGATTTCGTTAAAACGAATAATGTTTGCTTTAACTGTTTAACTCAGTTTCACAGTGTGAAAACTTGCAAAAGCAAGTTTAGATGTAAAAAGTGCAAGAAACCCCACCACAGTTTACTTCATTTTGAAAATGTTAGTGCTAAGGGGAGACAGGGAGCAGTAAATGTGTTAAATTCTAGAGAACTTTCTATCAACGCTCCTGTGTTTTCGCCTGTCCCTATTTCAGGTACTAGTGAGCCAAGTGAAAATTCTAGAGTTGTGGATGTTACATCGTGTATTTCTGATGTGAACCCAGATGTTCAAATTCTTCTTTGCACAGCTCTAATTCAAGTAAGAGATATTTGGGGTAACTATCAGACCTGTAGATGTTTCCTGGATAGCGGAAGCCAGGCTTCGCTTATTACAAATGAATGTATTGAAAGGCTAGGCTTACGAAAGGAAAAGGCCAATGTGCGTATATCATGTTTGGGCGCATCCTATACGCGTCTAAATGGGCTGGCTGAGATTCAATTTACCTCACATTTTTCATCTCAAAATTCTTTTCATGCGTCCGTCTATGTGATCAACAAAATTGTAGGCATGATCCCACATCACGATTTAGATTCCTCAATGCGTGAATTATTTGGGGATATTTCTCTGGCTGATCCAGCATTTTACAAGAGTAGTCCAATTGATGTGCTACTTGGTGTTGACCTTACTTTGCCATTGCTAAAGGGTCAAACGTTATCTTTAGGTAAGGATAAGCCATTTGCCATTCGTTCAGAATTGGGTTGGATAATTGGAGGCAAGGCAAATTCTAGTGGTCAAAATTCTTTCCATGTCAATCATATTCAGTTAGTATCGGATGAGCTAATCAATAAATTCTGGGAATTAGATTCTGTGCCATGTGCCAAACCCTTAACTTCATTAGAAGAGGCTTGTGAAGATCATTTCGTAAAGACACATTCTAGGGATGAGAATGGCAGATACACAGTAAAGTTGCCATTTCACACTCCTCTGACGCGGTTAGGTAATTCAAAACAAAATGCAATTCGTAGGCTAATCAGCGTGGAACGCCATCTCATTTCTAATCCTGACAAATACAAGCTGTATCGAAATTTCATAAAGGAATACATAGATCTGAAGCACATGGAACTTGTTCCGGACTCTGAAATTAATAACATAAAAAGTTTATACCTTCCTCACCATGGAGTTAGGGACACCAGCTGTACAACAAAGCTTCGCGTTGTTTTTGACGCCTCCAGTAAAACTTCTTCTGGACTCTCTCTCAACGATCTGCTTATGGTTGGGCCAAGAGTGCAGCCAGAACTTTTCCCTATTCTTATCCAGTTTCGAATTTTCAGTGTAGCCATTTGCGCTGATGTTGAAAAGATGTTTCGCCAGATTAAAGTTCACGAGGAAGACGTAGACTGGCAAAGAATTCTCTGGAGGGATTCTCCAACCGAACCTATAAGAGAATATCGCCTAACAACTGTTACGTATGGTACGTCCTCAGCACCATTCCTCTCTACGAGAACCTTACGGCAGCTTGCCATTGACGAAAAAGAAAATTATCCAGCCGCTTCAAGAGCTACCCTTAATCATTTTTACGTTGATGACTTGCTGAGTGGAAGTGCGACAAAGAAGGGAGCCATTCAGCTAGTGTCAGAGCTGCAGGAGATGATGAAAAGAGGAGGATTTTCTCTGCGTAAATGGGTGTCTAACGACCCTGACGTATTGGCAACCATTCCAAAAGAATTAAAGACAGTTGATTCCAAACACACGATCAAGGATGACCAACCTGTCAAGATCTTGGGAATAGCTTGGCTTCCAGATGTTGACAAGTTTACTTTACCATCACCGTGAACGAGACTGATGTGTGGACTAAACGCAAGGTACTTTCTGAAGTCGCCAAAATCTTTGACCCCTTGGGCTGGTTGGCACCATCAGTTGTCATTTCTAAAATCTTCCTCCAAGAGCTATGGAGTCACCATCTAAGCTGGGACGAAGAGCTACCAGATTCTCTAGCAAGACAATGGAGAACATTTCAAGACCAGCTTCCTCTACTTACAAATATCAAGATCCCACGCTGCATTCTCATTCCACAGGCTATAGACGTACAAGTACACGGGTTCTGTGACTCTTCAGAAAAGGCCTACTGTGCAGTTATATACATTCGTTCCAAGGATGCAACCCAAACCGTAGTATCTAGACTGCTAACTTCTAAGACACGTGTCTCTCCAGTAAAACCTCAGTCTCTACCTCGAATAGAGCTTTGTTCTGCCCTACTTCTTGCCAATTTGTTACAAGCTACCCTTCCAACTCTAACCGTGTCAATTTCCGAGACCTTTGCGTGGTCTGATTCCAAGATCACACTGGCATGGTTGAAGTCCGATCCTAGAAGATGGCAACCGTTCGTAGCTAATCGAGTGGCACAAATTCAAGAGCTGACCCCTAACGTGCACTGGAACTTTGTGAGTGGTCTGGAGAATCCTGCTGACTGTAGAACGAGAGGGATACCCCCAACTAAACTAGAAAAGTGCAACTTGTGGTTCAATGGACCCGATTGGTTAAGAAGTTCTACTTTTCCGATTGGAAGAGTTTGAAGATAATCCACAATTGCAAGAACACATGTCTGCCGAAGCCAAAAGAACATCCAAGCTGATTATGCTGAACGTAATTGATGCGACTTTCAAGGCTGAGTTCTTTCAAAAATTTTCGTCTAGGAACAAGTTGAAAAGAGTTGTTGCTTATTGCTTAAGATTTGTGAAGAACTGTTCTCTTTCTGCGTGTAAAAGAAGAAAGTCCTTTTTAACAACGGCAGAATTGAGCGAAGCCGAGAAAGGCATTGTTAAGTTTATCCAACGTGATCATTTTCGATGGAAGTCTCCTATCTTTCAGCAGGTAAGCAGCTTCCGTCAACCAACAAGCTTATACCCTTGACTCCGTTCTACGATGATTCCGGAATAATACGTGTCGGTGGTAGACTGAAAAATTCAATACTTGCAGACCATCTTGCTTCCTAAAACCGACATGTTGTGAACTTGATTATCTCTGATTACCACCTGAAACTTCTTCATGCCGGTCCACAACTTCTCCAAGCAGCTCTCAGAGAAAAAAATTTTGGATTCTTTCAGCCCGAGATGCAGTTAGAAGAGTAGTGAGAATATGTATCTCATGCTTCAGAAATCGTCCAAAATTCGCCGAACAAATCATGGGAGATCTTCCAGAATCCAGAGTTTGCCCCTCTTCTGTATTCCAACGAACTGGTATTGACTTCGCCAGCCCGTTCTTGATACGAAGCTCCAAGGGAAGAGGAAGCCGGAATACTAAGTGCTACATCTGCGTCTTCGTCTGCTTAGCAACGAAGGCGGTTCATCTAGAAGTCGTTAGTGACTTAACATCAAAAGCATTTATCGCTTGTTTAAAAAGATTCGTGGCTCGCAGAGGTAAACCATCAGAGATCTTCTGCGATCAAGGAACTAATTTCTATGGAGCTAGCAGAGATCTTAGAAAGGAGTTCCGCCAGTTGATGAAAGAAGATGTCGTTCATCAATTCCTGGTAACTGACAACATCACCTTTCACTTTAATCCTCCATCTGCTCCCCATTTCGGAGGCATTTGGGAAGCTACAGTGAAATCTTTTAAGTTTCATTTGAACAGAGTTGTTGGAGTCACTAGTCTCACCTTCGAAGAACTATCCACGTTATCAAGCCAAATTGAAGCATGCCTCAACTCCAGGCCACTATGCGTGTTATCGAGCAGTCCAGATGATCCTTGTGTTCTCACACCAGGACATTTTCTGATAGGAAAGGCATTAACAGCTATCCCGCAACCTACAGTTCCAGACGACCTTCGCCACTGCGACCGTTGGCGATTGCTTACAAGAATGACTCAACATTTTTGGAATAGATGGTCTTCAGAGTACTTGACATTGCTGCAGTCAAGATCGAAATGGCGCATCGTTCAAAAGAACCTTGACATCGGAGATCTTGTGTTAATCAAGCACGACAACTCACACCCACTACAGTGGAAATTAGGGAAAGTCACGGAAACATTCCCTGGTAAGGTTCGTGTGGTTAAGGTAAAAACTCAAACTAGTGAACTTGTGAGACCAATTGCTAAACTGTGTCCACTTCCTATAAACACTTGAACATTTGTGAATAATACCTAATGTTTTCTTTCAGCATTGTTGAGGTCATCTATACTTCTGTAAATCTCATTGCTTGATTTCATTAATTACTTTATTGTCAATTTGTATGTTAATTCTTATACTTAATTCATTAGCATGTTTAACAACTTAGTATTTAAGTTAATTCATTAATTTTGAAACCCCTCCGTGTTTCAAGGGGGGCGGTATGTTTAATCTTACAGTCCACAGATGGCGCTCTGCGCATTCCGTTGTAATATTCGTTAGCGAAAATAAACTTCTAGTTAAAACTCGTTCGGGTGTGGTCGCGTCTCTGCTTTCAAGATACTATTTCTTTTCAGACCAATTCAATTATTAAGAAATAAGTAACTACTTCCAGGTGCAGCAAGAGATGGCGTTTCCAAATCGAACTAAGAAACAACAAGTCAGGTAAGAAAAGATCGAACCATTTCTTAGTACAACAGGTAATATTCCAAGTTTGTATCACATGATATAAACAGAGTTGTATCATTTATGATAAATTGCATTAATTGTCTAATCAATTTTTAATATAAGTTATACTTCGTTACAAATTCATATAGAATTATTCAAATTTCGAAACACATCATTATCTTGACAGCACATCATTATTAGTGATGCTGTATGAATAAGTATACACATGAATTAAACAAAATTATTGAGACCAATTTTTCTCGAAACTAAACTATTAATAACTAAGCATAATAAAAGGATTTAATGCGTTTGTGTTACTCGATTGAACTGAGAATTATAATATGATTTTACTGCAGATATATATATATATATATATATATATATATATATATATATATATATATATATATATATATATATATATGTGGGAGACAACAAGGGGTCCAATACGTTTCTCTTTCTTATGGTTTATTTAACATTAAACAAAAATTAATTAAAAAGGTAGTTGTTTTTACAGATAAGATTGACGATGATATTCAGAAGGTAACGCCTGCTCGCGCACCTCTCGCGTTCTCCTTTTCTCTCTCTAATGTTCAAGAGTTTTTGTTTCTCTTCCACTAGTTCAAGTTTCAGTTTTAATTCACTGCGCCTGCGCGCGAAGACTGCTTGGTTTTGGCTGCATGCCATAACGGCCATTCTGACTGTACGCTGTCCGCAGCGGTATTTCAATGGAGACCAGAGGAGAATCTGAAACATACAAAAAAAAAAAAAAACGGAACAGACAAGGACTATACGACAAATATATAGAGATTAAACATATCATAATTTTTCTGAACTAGACAGTTTCTCCATCATGTGAAGGCACCTCTTCGACATCCGGAAGGTTCCACAGGAAAACATTGTGTTTCACAGGCATAAGAACGTCTTTTTTAACAAGTTGATCTTTGGTTGAACGCATCGATATTTTCCTCTGTAGAGTTCTGGACGTCTGTTCAAAACGATTTCTCTTTTCCTTCGCTTCCACTGCCAGGGCTCAAAAATTTTTCGGAGCAACACAAACCGTCGATGTTCACTCTTCATAGGTAAAGGGTTAGGTGAGCGGGAGATAAATTCCACGGAACTCGTTTTCATGGCACCATTGGCTTTCTTACACAATACTATATCAGAACATTTTTCTCTTACAATACTCAATTTTAACTTAGTACTCTTAATTTTATTACATTTATAATCCTTAATTCGAGAACTCGAATCATTTCCAGTATTAAAGTTTTTAACATGTGACAAATCATAACTAGAGTTTTCTATCACATTTGAAACAGAAACATTTGGAAAAGGAACACTTGAATTAAACTGAACACCCAAATCTGCACTCAAAGAGGATCCACTTTCACTCAATAAAACATCGCTCTTTGCGTGGCCTAGTTTCTTTATTTCAGAATATACACTGGGATGTATAATAATTCTTCGGTCAAGGTCGGTGATATTGCCGTTCTCACACTTAAGCTAGGAGAGTGTTGATTAAGAGAAATATTTATGGGTTTAACTTCTACCATACGCTGTTCGCCAAAACATGAACTTAATGTTATGATTTCTTCGGAAGGTGTTTGCACTCCAATTAGTGAGGAATTTAAAACTGGGATCTGGCAACCCCTGAATCAATCAATGCTGTTACGGGCTGATTTTCCACAAAAATGTTTACGTATTGAAGATTTGCGCATTCATCGCTATTTTGTTTTTTCGCTCCCTCGATTTTCAAAGTATTCACGTTTATTTTATTATGGATGTGATCATTAGATTCTTTAGGTTTAAAACGCTTCTCACAGTCTCTTGCGCAATGAGATGAATCACCGCATATAAAGCAATTTTTATTTTCTCTTTCAAGATATTGGGGATAGTTCTCTTTAATCTTTGGTTTAAAGTTTTGTGATCTATTTTTAAAGGGGTCTTGGGTATATCCATAAGTAATAGGAATTTCTTTATGCGATCCGCTTCTAGATGAAATATAAATATCACACTCTTTAGCTAAATCAATAGGCCTAAACCAATCTTCTGCTTCTCGAATGCCAATATGAGTTGCAGTTTCCTTATTTAAAGTTTCAAATAATTTATCAGAAATTATAAGATCACATAGAGATTCAAAAGGAATTAACTTTTCTTAACGAACAATAATATTGGAAGTTTGCCGTCAATCTTGCAGCAAATTGGATGTATGTCTCGCCTGATGATTTTACAGCATTTTTAAATGAGTTTAAACACTCATGAGGGTTGGTGGAATTCTCTGAGTACTATAGATTTTAGTTTTTCATAGTCATTTAATTCCTCTTCCTTAATATACAGTAAGACGTTATGAGCTCTTTCGCCCAGAAGATTTATTAAAATTTCAGATTTATATTCGTCATTTATTTTCTTGGTTAAAAATGCGCGTTCTAATGATTGGAAGAACAGATTAAAATTTTCAGATCTGGTGGGAACAGGAAGAGATAAAGTTTTTATACTTTTATCATATTTTCTATGTTAGTTTCGAACTGTTTTTCTTCGACTTTAGCTGCAGGATTTAAACTTAATGCTTTATTGTTTAGCCAATTGAAGTTCGATTTCTTTTTTCTAATTTTGCTAACTGAAGTTTCGCGAGCTCAATTTTTTGTTCTGAAGTTACCTCTCTTTCGTTTTGCGATACTCTCTCATCTATACAGTTTTGAATTAAAGTTTTAACGAAATCTGGATCACTTTCAAATGTACTACTGTTCTCAATTTTTTAGTCTTTAGTTTAACTATAGTGTCAGTACTTTCCACAGTACCGTCTAGCTCCTCAACAACTCTTATGAGATCCTCTTTAAGAGCGTTTTTATACATTTTAGAAAAATTTAGAAAGATCCTACCTTTTTTTTTTTTTTTTGCTCCCTTGTTGCTCGCACGTACGATGTATCCAATAAAAACGTTGATTCCACTGATTTCACCTTTTTGCAGGTTATATCGTTAGATGAAAAATAGTTCTTGAAATTGTTCGAATTGTCACTCTTCGCAGGTGTTTGTGAGTGGTTCCAACCTCTACACAGGCGGAATTTTCGTCGATGGGTTTTCCAACCTCTACACAGGCGGAATATTTGTCGATGGTTCGTTGAAAAATACACCTCTACACAGGTTATTTTTATTATTTGTTCCGACCTCTACACAGGAGGAATATTTGTCGATGGTTCGTTGAAAAATACACCTCTACACAGGTTATTTTGTTATTTGTTCCGACCTCTACACAGGCGGAATGAAGTTGAAAAATTCAACCTCTACACAGGTTGAACGAAGTTTCCGAAAAATGGCGGAGCGTCTCCTTCACGGACGCTGTTGTTCATTGTCCAGACTTTGGTTCAAATCGAAATTTTATCGATCGCGGCCGAGCCCCCATAATTTGTGGGAGACAACAAGGGGTCCAATACGTTTCTCTTTCTTATGGTTTATTTAACATTAAACAAAAATTAATTAAAAAGGTAGTTGTTTTTACAGATAAGATTGACGATGATATTCAGAAGGTAACGCCTGCTCGCGCACCTCTCGCGTTCTCCTTTTCTCTCTCTAATGTTCAAGAGTTTTTGTTTCTCTTCCACTAGTTCAAGTTTCAGTTTTTAATTCACTGCGCCTGCGCGCGAAGACTGCTTATTTTGGCTGCATGCCATATATATATATATGGCATGCAGCCAAAGCCAAGCAGTCTTCGCGCGCAGGCGCAGCTAAGTGAAACACAAACTGAAACCTGTGAACTTTTAAGAGAAACAGCAGGGAGAGAACGACAGAGGTGCGCGAGCAGGCGTTACCTTCTGCATATCATTGTCAAATTTATCTGTTAGAATAGCTACCTTTTTAATTAATTTTTGTTTAATTTTAAAATAAATGTAAGTAAGACAAAAGTCTTGGACCCCTTGTTGTCTCCCACATATATATGATGACATTGCAATCATAATAGAAAGCCAATGTTACAACAACATTGTGTTAAATTTTTTTCAAAAAATATATACATATTAATATATTATAATGTGTATTTAAAAACCTCAAGAATGTAATGTTACCTCTAATGGATTAAACATTGTTCTATTACATAGAATACAATAGAACTTTATTATATGGAATTTTTTACTTTTAGAGTTAAGAATTTTAAATTAGAATTTCTTTTTAAAGGAAACGAAATATAATTTCATTTTTTTAAAAAAAATTCCATTGGGCTGCGGATTGGTGTTTTACCATAGCAGACCTAGAGTACATTCCCTGTGAAGCTGGTATCTCTTTTTAGTGCGGCACCCTATAGGCGGATACCAATCGCCGCAGGTAATTTTGACGCTGTTTTCTCAGCTCTGGGGATGCGAAACCGTACTTAGGATTTTAATTTTGGCTACAGCACCCAAGCCAAATATGCACTCAAAGGTCTCTTATATGCCGCATAATCATGCGAGATGGCCGCTGTCGATTTTCTGCATCATGAAAATCCAGCGACGTGGACCAGGGTCGAAACCGCAACCTTAGGCATACAAGACCAGAGACAAACCAATTACGCCCCAGCTTCCAAGGAATGTACTATAGGAAAATGTAATTCTTAACAATAGATATATATTAGACATTACCAATTTATTAAGTTCAAGAAAAAAAAATGTATTTAAAAATAAAATACTCAAAGGTGCACCACACGGCCAAACTTCCTCACCGAACCATTGCCCTATATATATTTTAGATTTCAGGATAATGTTTCAAGAATATTTAAAACGGAATTCAGATTCTTGTACCCCCCTCCCAATTACACCAAAAAGAAACCAATTTTAAAAAATCACAAAAGGTCCCCCCCTTGCAAAAAGGAAATCCAGCAAAGTTACAAGAATTTCTTTGAACGGCTTTCATATTCTAGTAGGGCACCTCGAACTGCCCCCGGAAACATATTTTCGGTTGATTGATTGATTGATTGAATATTAACGTCGCACTGTTCAGCTACACGAGGGCTTTAAAATATTTTCGGGCGAAGAGTCTCAATGGGGACGCAACTGCACCGATCCCTTGGTAAGGATCCAAGTCCGATAATATCCCGCAAAAAGTTACCTGAATTTTCAAGAAAAATTCGATTCCATATTCTTGTAGGGCGCCCCGGAATGGACTAAAATCTCGATTTTGGTTCCGATAACACAACAAGTGTTAAAAATATCTGTCTTAGAAGGAAGTTTGCCGGACACGAACTTGCGGTTTTTCGACACAAAATCCAGCATACTTCGAGGAGTTACAGGAATTTCGGAAAATGGTTTTTAAATCCAGGCCTCCTGTGTCGAGACGCACCGGCGAAACCCCTTTCCCATCCCGTGCTATGGAAAGGGGTGCTCCTGCACCGCGTTTCCGTCGAAATTCTACGGACTGCCCTATCCGGAAAAGTTACCAGAATGTTTTAAAACCGATCACAGATTCTTGTCGGGTGCCACCAATTACACCAGGGTATCCATTTCGGGAGGCCCCGTCGTAGAGGGGGCCACCCTTAGGATAGTTCCGCAAACGAGTGAAATTCCGGCTTTATCCGGCAAACTTTCAGAGATTTCTTAAAAGTGATTTCATATTTAGGTTCAGACTATACCAGGGAACCCCTTTTCACGACCCTCGGATGCGTGGATCATTCCGAACTCCTCACGTGGCCGGGATCACAAGCGCGGAGCCCTAGATTCGTTCTATAACGATAAGTAACTATTAAATACACGGATTCGAAACATGTCGAATTTTTCTTTTTTTTTGTTAGTATTAGAATTTAAATTCCTTACAATTCGAAACCAATAAACAAAATATTCGCTTTCCCATCAGAATAAAAAAAATTTTGGTTGTAATGATTTAAATGTTTTTCTTTTCATTTTATATAATGCAGCAAAATAAAAATAAAGGCTACTATCAGATTATACAGATTAAAACATAATTGAAAAGGGGGGGGCTAATATTTTCTGAACAATAAACTATTTCCAATATAATTAATACGTATAAAACTCAGAAATAATTCATAAATAAATCACTTCAACTAGAGACAAAATTACAAATTAGAATTATAATAATTGTCAATTGTGAATAGAGTGATCATTTCAGCTCTTATGGAATCCATTTCGAAACAAATTATTGACTCATGTGAAACAATAGCTCATATAAAAACCAAAATAACTTGTTTCAATTTTGGAGACCTGAGAAGTTATTTATTTTGATATATTGAATTTCGAAAGGGAATTTCATATGTGCAAATAATAAAACGACAAGGATTAATAATAAACATGAAACGGATTTATTCTACTCAATTCTCGTAATTATTTCGATATAAATATATTATAACAATTTTGTATTCTGTTGACATGGCGCTTATGTATAAACTTTTGGATGTGAACACATATAACATGGGGTATACAAATTATTTTTTAAAAAAATACACATATGTTACAGGTACATCAAACAATGTACCTATAACATGTGTATGGTATCAGACGAGTTGGAAGGAGGTCTTGTATCATAAAAAATCAACGAGGCGACGATTCATGTTTCGTTAAAATTTTTGAATAAATAAAACACCCGTGTCTGCATTTTTAAATAGCATCCAATTTCTTATTAAAAAAGATGATGTGCTGGGAACTATTTATTTTTTTCCCGTATATTTTTTGGACAAACTTTGTTGTTTTGTGAGAGAAATCTTAATTTTTAAACAACTTATTTACCAAAATTGAACGAAAATTTGTATGCAATGGGTGTTCCTTAGTCAAGTTCGCGTAACAAAATTCATTTTTTTTACATACGTCGGTTCAGTTGTGTAGTGAATCCATACAAGAAGTATCACTATTAAAACAGTAATTACTTGCTGTAATTTTTTGAGCATCCTACGTTTTCTTAAAATGGATGAAGAAGCCATAAGTTCTTTCCGAAAAAATTATTGAATGTGTTACAAATGTAGGAGTACAGTAATTACTCTTAATTTTAACTCGGTTCGTTCAACATTATTCAATGCATCTCACTATGAATCTACACACGACGACTATTGGCAAAGGACGTCGTTAATTTGAACTATGAAGTGACGAGGATGATACCTGAGCTGGCACCTTACTCTCCACGCTATTCCGTTACTCTAACGCGAGGGCTTTGAGAAAGGGCAGATTTAACCTGCTCCACACGTTAATAATTCTTCATTGGTAAGCAAGATAGAAACAACAACGGACACGAGTTCTTGACCCTGATCATTCGGATATCGTGACCATATCGTTTAATCGGATTTATGGAACAACTTTGTTTACTCACAGTAAAGTTTGCATCATTTGAGTAAACAAGCCTTGATTTTGGCCAAACAAATTTATTAGTTTTAAACAATTAATTAAACATATGCACGTTACTTCACAAAAACAGGACACACCTTACATAAGTCTGCTTGAGTTCTGATTTACCGCGCACCCTGCTTTGCGCGGGTGACGGATTTCCCCTTTGAAATAATCCCCAAGGGATTATTACACGGCCGATTTGGCATGAGGATTCAGAGGAGTCTTACTCCTTCCCCCATTGGAAAAGCATCTGTCTGAAGACGATGCGCCTGAAAATAGACTAAAAAACACAAAACAAAATACATGGATACAGTTCAGAGAGAAATAATTGAAAATTGGTTAGCTTGCAGAGCCCGAGATAATATAACTCCTCGGAGACACAAAAAAATATACAAACATTACAAAAGACTACATAATAGAATTAGGAATTTCACAAGTAAAACAAAACCCAAGAGAATACATATAACTAATACTCTACATGTATGTTAATTTTATCATTATTTCTTTAATTATACTTAAAAAAAAATTATAGTGAATATGTATAACAATGATGCAAAAAAAAAACCCTACTCAGAAATTCTAAGTCTAGAAAGTGCATCTGTATTGCCGTGAGGCACTACCCTTTCTATAGGAAACTTTAACATTGTATCTTTGTAAGGCCAATGCCCATCTGGTCAATTTTGCACTGTGAGGAGCACTATTGGTAACATATGTCAAAGGGTCATGATCTGAAACGACCTGGATTTGTGACCCAAAGATCCAAGTGTCAAATTTACGAAGTGCCTCTAACACGCTAAATGCTTCACGCTCGATCGTGGACCACTTCGTTTGGGACAAAGTCAGTTTTTTGCTGAAGAAAGCAATCGGCATTTCCTCCATATGGTCATTGTGCTGAGCTAGACAAGCACCGATGGCAGCGGCGGAAGCATCTGTGAATAGTAGAAAGGGGCGGGACAAATCTGGTGCATGCAGAGAAGGCATTTTTACAAGTTCCTCCTTAAGTCTAACGAAAGACTCTTCAGCTGACGATTCCCAAGGAATGTCCTGTTCTTTTTAGTCAAATTAGTTAAGGGCAATACTAACTGTGAGAAGTTCTGGATATAATCTCGATAATAGCTCGTGAGACCCAAGAAACTTCTGACTTCACTTTTTGTGGTAGGTCGACTCAGTTTCCGAATCTCGTTTCTACCTTTTCAGGATCCGGAGAATGTTTTCCTGAACCAACTATATGGCCTAAAAACTTGACAAATTTTCTGCCAAAGGCACATTTTTCCAGGTTCACCTTTAGTCCTACTTCTTGCAAAGACTTAAACATCTTGGCGATATGATCGAGGTGTTCATTCCAAGTTGTCGAATAGATAGCGACATCATCGATATATGAGCGGCATTATTTCCGATGCAAGAGTAGAGCATTGTCCATGCACTTCTGAAAAGTGCTTCCAGCATTTTTCATGCCGAAGGGCATAACCTTCCACTGATAATGCCCCGAATGGGTCAAAAAGGCTGTCAGAGGCTTGGCCTCATCCTTCATAGGGATTTGCCAATAACCTTTTGTCAAGTCCAGTACACTTATGAATCTGGTTTGGTCAATTTCAAAAAGGTCTCTTGCATTCTGCATTGGATATGCATCAGTAATTGTGACATTATTTAAAAGTCTATAATCTACACAGAGTCTTACGCTTCCGTCCTTTTTAGAGACACATACGATAGGGTGAGCCCATTCGCTTTCACTAGGCTCAATCAGTCCTAATTGAAGTAAATCGTTAATTTGTTTACTTCTTGAAGGGCTATCGGTATGCGATAAGGCTTCAGTTTCTTTGGAACGAAATCGGGCATTAAACTCACTGAATGTCCTTTTACCTTAGCAGAGCCTGAAACGGAGCTAAATACGTCTGAAAATTTAGAGAGGAGGTCCGCAAGCTGATGTTTTTGAGGATTTTCTAGACCAGCAGAGCCGTCCATTACATGTTTGTAAATGTCATTAACGTCCAATTCTACGGTATCAGTAGGAGCATAGTGAAGATCACCAAATTCATTGTCTTGGTCAAAAATTAGACCTATTTGCTCAATTCTGGCTACGTCCGGTCGTAATTTATTGAAGTGGAGTTCCCTTTCACTTCCATCCTCCATTTTTACTCTCGCTGTATGTGGTCTCGTTAGTTCTACGATAGATGCGGGACCCATCCATTTTTTTAGAAGCTTTGAGACGACGATGGGATAAGTACCAAAACTTGGTCACCAACTGCCAAACGTTTTTCTCTAGACCTAAGGTTGTATCTACTTGCATTTTCGGCTTGTGCTTTTTCAGAGTTTCTTCTTGCCAGGTTATGAGCCTGTTTCAATTTTTCAGTTAGGTCTCTCAAATATTCCTCAATGGACTTTGAACTACCAGTGGGAATTTCCTTGCCACCAGTCCAAACCTCCTTCAATAGTTTCAATGGGCCATTTGGTAGTCGAACATAAACGAGTTGGTATGGCGAGACGCCTGTTGTGCTATGTGGCACTTCCCGATCAGCAAACATGAGATACGGAAGGTGAGAATTCCAATTATTTCCGTTTTCCTGAATATTTTTATTCAGCATTTCTTTTAGAGTGCGGTTCCAACGCCCTGCAGCCCCCATACTCTCCGGATGTCCTGGAGTAGCGAATCTTGGAGCTATTCCCAAAGCGTCCTTGAAGGCTTCAGTCAATTCAGCGGTGAAGTTAGTTCCCTGATCAGTGCAAATAATTCTTGGGAAACCAGAGTTTGGGTGAATATCCTCATTAAAACTTCACATGTTTTTTTGTCTTGATATTCCTAACCGGTACAGCTTCTGCCCATCTAGTGCAAATATCGACAGCACAGATAATATACTTATGACCTCTGCGAGAGGATGGCTCCAAAGGGCCAATACAGTCGACACTCCATACTTCAAATGGGTTATGGGAATTCTATCCCGGTAAGTGAGTCCTCTTCTAAGCTGACAGGTCTTGCAGCTTTGACAAAATGACCTTACATCTTGTTTGAGTTTAGGCCAGAAGGAATATTTGATGCGCTGTTTAGTTTTACTCTCGCCTAAATGTCCAGCTAAGGGTATTTCGTGGGCCACTCTCATAACTTCTTCCCTTTTACAGGTGGGAAGGACCACTTGTTTTACATTTTCACCGCATATTGACTCAATGTGTACCAAAACTCCATCATCAATATCGTACGCATTTTGTTTGTTCTCAGCCTGGCCCCAGACTGATCTCAATGACTCGTCCATTCTTTGAAGTTTAACAAAAGATGATTTCGCCACATTTGCTTCCGATGTATCGGTCTCTTGTCCTAAGGCTAAATCAGATAGCGCTTCCTCCCTTTCTAATTGTATATCTTTATCTTTAGTGCCTTCAAAATCTCTCTGATTTCCAAAATCAAATAATTGAACATTTTCGTACAGAATCTCATAAGCGGTGGCGCTAATCAACATGTCGTTGACAAGTTTCTTGGACACAGCGCACATGATTGGAACCGATCCATGCTTTCCATCGTCTATTTTTAAGTTAAATAGTTTAAGAGCAGCTATTTCCTTTTCACCAAATGCCGAAATAATTTGGATAGTTCCCTCACCTTCTCCACAACCTTTATCGATCAAGTGTTCGCGTAAGACTGATATTTGTGCTCCTGTATCGATTACCGCTTTTATGGACGTTTGTCCACATTTGATATCAACTAACTGAAGATCATCAATTCCATTCCTTGTGTTGATGGGAACGGAGAATGGTATTGAAACCCTAGCAGTTACCACTTCTTTGGTTTTTTCTAGTTCAGTTCCCTTAGCAGTAATTATGTTACTTCTGGCATTGTGAGGTGGTGTCTTTCTTGTATTTTTCGGGCATTCTCGAGCCAAATGTCCTACGTTTTCACAAACAAAACATTTAGGCTTAAACCCTTTACTTGTTCCCGTGTTTGACTCTATCGGTAATTTAGCTTTCCTAAAAAATGGTGCATCTTTTGGTTGCAGACTAGCGCCCTTATTATCCGAGACAAACTTATTATTTGTTGACCTGTACCTGGTATCGTTCGAGTGGGCTCCCTTTACATTAGTCCTCACGCTTTCGTATTCATCTAGCTTGTCAGCTAGGTCGTCTGGAACAATTGATTTAACCCAGTCGTCGATAAACTGTTCTCTTACGTCACCAGGGACACGTCGTTTTAACTGATCTGTAATCATGAGGTTCTTCAACCCCTCAAAATCATTTACTCCAAGACCTCCAAGCCACTCTTCAAAATAGCTGGTTATTTCGAAAACAAAATCACGCCAAGATTGAGCTGGATTCCGCTGGTGTTTTACAAACTTCTGCCGAAAAATCTCTGCACTAAGTTTGAAACGTTTCAGCACAATAGATCTTTAATATAATCATAGTCATCAAGTTTTTCTTCTGCTTCACGAGCCATTAATTGGTTAATTTCACTTGGCATGGGAGCCAAAAGAGCCGATACCCAGTGTCCCAATGCCAACTCTCTTTGCCTGTCGCTCGAATAAGGTCAAAAACAACACTATGTTCCCATCTTTCATTTCAAATTTGGGTACAACTTTCGTTAACTCATAGATGCTAACTTTAGCCTCAGGTGTAC
Organism: Trichonephila clavipes; assembly: GCA_019973935.1. Lineage (NCBI taxonomy): Eukaryota > Metazoa > Arthropoda > Arachnida > Araneae > Nephilidae > Trichonephila > Trichonephila clavipes. The sequence goes on from BMAU01002255.1 coordinate 26,589, forward strand.
TAGTTAACCCCTTAAGCCTTTCACTCTCTAATCGTAAGTTTTCCAACTGAAATTCACGATCAAGCCTTTCCCTCTCTTTCTTAAATTCCTGTTGTTTTCGAACCACTTCCTGTTGTTCTCGAAGTTTTCTATCCTCTACTACAATTGTGAGTAGATTTTTGCTAAAAACTCCTCATCATAATCTGGGTGTGTGGTAATTAGTTTACTCAAATCTGCAATTTTCATATTTTCCCCTACATTAAGATTCAGCTCCTCTGCCTATTGCCAAAGATCCTCCTTTCGTGCCTTACCTAAATAAGCCATTTTTACTACTTGTTCGCCTATCTACTCAATACTAAAATCACGAAAATGCGATAGAAAAAAAAACTTTTTTTTTCAATTACTCCTCTCAATATGTAACGTGGCCGCGGTAGCCGAGTGGTATAGGCATCGGATCGTGGCTGGCTTTGTCACGAGTTCGAGCCCAGTACCACTAAAGACCCGCCGTGTAGGGCAGCGATGCACGCTAAATCTGTCGAGAGCTGAAACGTCCTCCCGTTGGTGTGGTGTGGTAGTTAGGAGAGGGGGGTGCCAGCTCAGGTGTCGTCCACGTCACTTGACCATGGTTCAAAATTACGTGGTCCGTCGCCAAAAGCCCTCGTGTAGCTGAACAGTGCGACGTTAATCTTCACTCACTCACTCACTCAATATGTAACTGAACTAACACTTCACATTTAAGTTACGTCATATGATATTAATGCAATCTTAAGTACCCAAATACAAAATCAAATATCGTTTGGCATAAATATATGCACAAGTATTATATCATAATTAATTAAATCACAAATAAAATAGAGTAAAATATGACAATAAAAAAATAATAATCACAATTTATACACTATCTTAGTCTTAAGTAAAGGAAATTTTTTTTTTAGAATGACATTTTATGGCATCAGAGCCAATCCAAGCCTCACAAAGTTAGAAAATAGTACTTTTCCGAAATAATTCCACAAAAATTTTTACTAAAAAAATGTTTTGCAATGTACTTCAATAAATCAAAAAGAAACTGTTCCACAACAACATAAAAAAATGATTTCCGGTGTTGAGGTAATTACTGATTCATAACTACAATGGTTTACATGTATCATATAATTTCACAGTACTGCCACTACATTCAGATTACTCATAAAAATAGTCTTTGGAATACATTATATTTCAAATAACATTTCTAGCGGGAAAAGAAAAAAAAATTACTCTAAATATGAATAACCTGGAAACGAAACTAACTTCAAAATTAATCGGAATCTTATTACCCTAAAAAAATTCGTTGAACACTGGCGTATGCAAGACTTAACACAAAAACTTATTTAACACAAAAATACTGCATAATATAAACAACAATGGTTCTTAAACTTTTCATCGAATACTGGCGTATCCAAACAAATATTTTTTTAAAATACTGATGTATTTCAACAACAAACAAAATTACTTATCTTAAATAATTAACACATGTCGTGTTATTTACGAAATTTATCGAATACTAGCGTATTCAAACAAATTTACCATGTAGAATGCTGATGTACTCAAACAAACAACACAAAATTTAATTATCTAATATACTTAACACATGTCGTGTTATTTACTAAGAGTATCGAATACTACCGTATCCAAACAAGTTTACCATTTATATTACTGATATGGCAAAACGAATGTAAGCACTGGCGTGCAAAAAAAAAAAAAAAAAAAAAAAAAAAAACATTTTACACATTCATTTCGAGAACTCGTCGACATAAATTAATATTTTATTTCTCTCTGATTACAAATTGAGGAATCATATTATATAAAAATGAGGCTCTTACCTTATTTTTTTGTTATTCCAAAAGTGACCTCCATTTTTGTGAAGACGAGCGCTTTACTTTTTTTTTTTTAATTTACGTTAATTTAATATGTTTGCAGGATTTTGCCGACTGCGCCAGTAAATTTTGCATCATTTGAGTAAACAAGCCTTGATTTTGGCCAAACAAATTTATTAGTTTTAAACAATTAATTAAACATATGCACGTTAGTAGGTAGAAAAAGCCGATTCTGCTGTAAAGGCGATGCAGGTGGTTGAAGGCAGTACAGAGTTGAGTTTTTTTTCGTTCCTACTGACGAGTTGAGTTTTTTCGTTCCTGCTGCCGAGTTGAGTTGTTCTTTCCTGCTGATGAGTTGAGTTGTTTTCTCCTGTTTAGTTGTTTCGTTCATGTTGCTGAGTTGAGTTGTTTTCTCCTTTTGAGTTGAGTTGTTTCGTTCCTACTGACGAGTTGAGTTGTTTCTCTCCTGTTGAGTTGTTTTACACAATATTTTGTTTTTATAAATTTGAATAAAACTCTTTTTTTTATATGCTGAATTTGAGTTCTTATTATTTTTATTGTTTGTTAGTTTAATTTATGTTGAAATCGTTTCACATCTTAAAAATAAATAAGAGTATTTTTTAAAAGAAATTATCAAAGTATGTACAAGTGATATTTTAAATGTATTTCATATGAAAGAGTGAGAAAATTTATGCTCATGTTTTTATACATAAACTTTTTGCCTTTCCCAAAAAGTATATAATAATATAACTATTCATTGTAATAGTCATTCAATCAAGTTCTTTTCATCGGTAACAATGCATCAAAATTTAGCAGCGTTTTACGAAAATCCTGAAGTTCCAAATAGCTTCGGGGGTGTGGAAGCATTACATCGCTCTGTAAAAGGGAAATATAGTAAAAAAGATGTAAAAAAAACAATTGGTTATCGCAGAAATATGCTTACACTCTTCATAAACCTGTTCGACATAAGTTTCAGCGGAATCGAGTGCTTGTAAGTGATATTGATCGTCAGTTTCAAGCGGATTTAGTCGATATGCAATCTTTAGCAGAATTTAATAAAGGGTATAAGTATTTGTTAACTTGCATTGATTTATTTTCAAAATTTGCTTGGGCAGTTCCTCTGAAAGATAAATTTGGAAAAAGTGTAAAGTCTGGGCTAGAAATTATTTTTAAAGAAAGGAAGCCTAAAGTGTTGCAAACAGATGCCGGTAAGGAGTTTTTAAATAAAATAGTTCAAAATTATTTAAAAATCTGAATGTAATTTTTTTACAAATAATGAAACAAAAGCTAGCATTGTTGAAAGGTTTAATCGGACATTAAAAACAAAAATGTGGAAATATTTCACTGAATTTAACACTAAAAATTACATCGACGTCATTGATAAATTAATACACAGTTATATATAATCACTCGTATCACCGTTCAATTAAAATGGAACCTGTTTCTCTCTCTGTAAGTAGACATAACCGGAAGCAAGTATTAAAAAATTTATACGGTGGTCTAAGAAATGAGAAACCTAAAGCCCCTAGATTTAAAATTGGTGATGTTGTACGCATTAATAAACAAAAACTTCACTTTGAAAAAAAAAGGATACGAACAAAATTGGAGAAGAGAACTTTTCATAGTTTTTGAAATCGTGCAAAGAATTCCGATTGTTTATAGATTAAAAGATTTACAAGGTGAAGAGATTAAAGGTACTTATTATATACGAAGCAGAATTACAAAAAGTTGTCGACTCTGGTTTCTACCCTGTAGAGAATGTTATCAAACAAAGAAAAAGACGAGGAATCACTGAATACTTTGTTAAATTTTTAGGCTATCCTGAAAAATTTAATGATTGGGTGACTGATATTCAAAAAGTATAAATAGTTAAACTTTTTTATTGCCGACTCATTTTCAAAATGTCTTTCTACGTAACATTACCTTCTGATAGTTCTATGCATTTCTTTCCAGAAAACAAAATATCTCATTTCAAAACTCAATTACCCTCTCCTGTTTGTTTAAATGGTGAATGGGAAGTGAGATTGTCTGAAATAATCTACCCTCATTCTTGGCTTAACGTAAATGAAACTAACAATTATTTTCTATACAAAGCTGGTGACGGCAATATCTCTTCAACTGTTAAGCGAACAATTGATGTGGGTTGTTATGAAACAATGTTAGATATTATATCAGTCGTTCAACTTGCTTTACCCAAAAATCCTAATCGGTTCACAATAATTTACAATAAAGCAACAAAACGGGTGAAAATTAATGCAGTTCAAGGTAGCAGCCTTCACTTAGAGAATTTAGGCGAATTGTTAGGATTCAAACGCAATGCAATTATAATAGGTAACATGAAAAGCGAATTCGTTGCTGATGTATGGTCTAATTTTTCAGTTTTTTACGTTTACTCCGATCTAATTTCACCCCAAATTGTGGGGGATACACAGGCTCCTTTATTGCGAATCGTTCGCACTAAAGGTAAAGACGGGGAAAGGATTAGTCAATATTATGATAGACCTCAATACTTACCTTTGGTGAGACACTCGTTTCAAACTATTCAATCTGAACTGAGACTCAATTCTGGTGATTTTGTTCCCTTCGAAAGAGGTAAAGTGATCATAGTGCTTCATTTTCGCATGAGGCAAATACTATAAATAAAGCAATGCATTTCTCATACCCTCATTTGGAGATAAAAGACCAAGATGAGTGTACCATATGTTTGCTGTACTAAAAGATTTGAAGACCATTATGCAGGTCAAATAGGTTCGGGTCTGACTCATTACAAGGGCATTAATTTTCAAAAGGGTTATGGAATCGGACGAATATTTCGTCGATTGTTTAGAGCAGCTTTACCTTTTTTAGTAAAAGGAGGTAAAACTGTTGGAAAAGAAGTATTAATGACAGGGAGTCGTGTTGCCTCTGATGTATTTGTAGTGTTTCCTCCCTTCACCAGGAGGCGCACTGTGCTCCCCTCCGGTAAGAATGTGTTTTTTCTTGTAATAAGTGAGAGAGTCTCTCGGCACCGGCGCGTTAGGTCGGAGGCCATTTTGAAACATTACCCGCGTGGGTACTTTAATTTTAAAATTTACATGTTTATATTGAATAAAAGTGCTGTCCATAAAATTCGTCTCTCTGTTGGGGAAAACTGCAACAACATTATACATTTTACCACAACGTATCACATTGTCGCATCACGACAGGATCTAGAACGCCTGAGGGAGTCAAGACATCAAAAGGAACCACGAGGTAGGCAACCCTTTTGTATCGTTTTGAGCGAATTCAGCAAGGTTTTTTTTTCTTTCTAAATTTTCTGGGTTAATTCATTTGGTATAATTCTTTCTTTCTAATCATGTTTCGCGGAGCTAGAAAGGAGGAATTAATATTAATTGCGGATGAATTGGGTGAGGAAACAACCCCAGAAATGAAAGTGCTAGATTTAAAAAATTTAATTTTAAATAGCGAGAAGTATAAAAACAATAAAGAGTTTATGGATGACTATTTAGATTCGATTATTTCGAACAGAATATCGTACGAAGAACAAGCGCGTGTGGACAGAAAATCGAAGGAAGAGCAAGCGCGTTTAACGGCAGAATCGCAGCTTGAGTTTGAAAGAATAAATCTGGAAAAAGTTAAACTGGAAATAGAATTGGGAAAAATAAATTTTTAGAAAGGGCAAAATTGGAAAGTCAAAGGGATAGCAATGAGTTGCAGCGTACAAATCCCGAAACAAAGCAAACTTCGATAGAAAATTTTGTTCTAAGTGTTCGTACTTTAACTCTTCCGATTCCTAAAAAACAAGAGGGGTGGAATTTATTTTTCTCTTCTTTAGAACGTTCATTTAAAACCAAAAATGTGCCGGATGAATTTAAAGGAGAAATTCTTTTAAATTTGCTAGGAGAAAAGGCCGAAAATATTTTAGTTTATGTAAAAGATGAAGAAATAAGCGACTATAATAAATTAAAAAGTTTAGTTCTAAGAGAATTTGAGCCAACACCTTTAATTTGCTTACAAAATTTTCAAAAAGCGAAACGAATGCCAAATGAAACGCATGTTCAGTTGGCATCTCGTTTGTTAACGAATTGGGATCAATACTGTAATTTGAGAAATGTAAATGATTTTAATTCTTTAAAGGAATTAATTGTTAACGATAAACTATATGAAATATTAGATAATGAAACTGCCGTTCATATAAATATAAACAGGAGCAAATTTGGTTCAAACCAATTCAAATGGGAAAAGAGTGTGACATGTTTTATGCTTGTAAAGGAAAATCATTTTCGGAGTTTACACATAGAGCATGTCATAATCAGAATAACTCACGCAAGGATTTTAAATACAGTACAGTCCCGATAATCCGAACAATATCGGACCGACCCCTGTTCGGATTACGTGATTGTTCGGATTAGCCGGAGTAACAGCGAAATCACTATTTGAACCGGGAGTACGGGTCTATTGTGTGGCCGCGGTAGCCGAGTGGTATAGGCATCGGATCGTGGCTGGCTTTGTCACGAGTTCGAGCCCAGTATCACTAAAGACCCGCCGTGTAGGGCAGCGATGCACGCTAAATCTGTCGAGAGCTGAAACGTCCTCCCGTTGGTGTGGTGTGGTAGTTAGGAGAGGGGGTGCCAGCTCAGGTGTCGTCCACGTCACTTGACCATGGTTCAAAATTAAATTGTCCGTCGCCAAAAGCCCTCGTGTAGCTGAACAGTGCGACGTTAATCTTCACTCACTCACTCACTTTCACGGGTCTATTGTGTCTATGTATTTTGTCGTAATGTGAGCGTACGCGCCCGCTTTTTGCCGCGTGGACTGTACCCTCACTCCTCGACGCGTGTGTCCTCCCTCCACCACTCCTAACTTAGTGTGTCAGTGTGACTGCGTGTGCCCGTACTGTTGGCCGTCAGTCGTTCCGCGCTCGTTCTATACTCGTCCGCTTTTGTCTGTGTTAATAACAGTGTTACAGTGTGATATTCTACAGTGTGAAAACAGTTTGTTCTGTGTTTTGGACATTTATCTGTGATACAGTGTACGTAAACAGATTGTTATGGCGAAAAAGCGTAGACACTCAACACTTACTCTTAAAGACAAACTAGAGGTTCTAAAGAGGTTCTGTTGTACAATTTTTTCATACTAAACATTAGTGTTCTGTTCTGTAGTTTATTCCATTTTAAAATTTGTACCATAACTTGATGTACAGTGCGTGAATATTAAATAAAGAACTATTTTGAATTAAGGTTTACACTGTTTTATATTGAAATATTCACCGATTTTTTCGTCCTTAAAATTATAAAAAATTTTCCCGGAGTCGTTCGATTAACCGGATGTTCGGATTAGCCGTGTTCGGATTAGCGGGACTGTATTGTATATCCCTCCTAACGCGAGACGGGAAGTAATAAATCTCAATCCGAAAGAAAACAAATTTATTAACTCAAAACAAAGTAGGTTAAATAAAAAAATAGAATGCTACATTTGCGGTGAAAACCATTTAGCTCGAGATTGTAATAGAAAGTATTCTAAATTAAAAATGAGAAAAAAGAGACTTCTAAAAAGTGCAATATGTACAACCGAAAGTTGACCTTGAGCCTTTGAAATATGTAATTGTTTATATTAACGGAAAAGCAATAAATTGTGTTTTGGATAGCGGAACCCAGATTTTTATATGCAATTCCGATACCTTTCCAGATAGTTCTAATGATGAATTGAAAAATTACTTTAAGCTCTGCATTTGGAGAAAATGTAGAAGCAAAACTAATTAAAACCGCTATAGCTCTTGATAATAATTCTTTGAATCATCCAATGGATTGCTTGGTAGCGATCACAGATAAATTAAATGCTGATGCTTTAATACCTCCTGCTTTATATGAGTCTTTGTGTTCAATAAATGACAAAAATAATAAAAAGGAAAATGAGATTTTTGCCGAATCGGCTGGTAGTTCTATTACGTTTTCAAATGATGAAAATGAAGGAGAGTGTGGGAAAGATATATTTTATGTTGAGAGTGACTCAGATAACATAAATTTTAATTCGGATTACACTAAAATGAAAGATGAGCAGAATACTTGTGATTCTCTTAAAACGGTTCGTGCAGAGTTAAAATTAAACAAAGGAAATTTTTTATTAATTGATGGATTAATTTATCACAGGGATAAAATTCTAAATGAACCAGTTATGCAATTAGTTTTACCGCGTTGCAGAATAGATAAGGTAATGAAACTAGCCCATGAGTCAGTTTTTGGAGGTCATATGGGGGTTAAGAAAACAAAAGAGAGGATAAAATATAATTTCTTTTGGCCAAATATGTCTGGCGAAATTGCTGAATTCGTCCAGACATGCAAAGGGTGTCAGCTTCGGAAGCCTGAGAAAATTGGAGATAGAGCTCCCATTACACCTATTGTCCGTCCTGAACTTCCCTTTGAGATTGTTAACATAGACGTGATCGGACCTATTCAACCGCCATCTGGTAGAGGACGTAAATACGTTCTTTGTATGATGGATCAACATACACGTTGGCCTGAAGCAGTACCACTTAGATCCCTAACAGCCAAAAATGCATGTGACTCTCTATTACAAATATTTTCGAGGACTGGAATTCCGAGTATAATTGCCAGTGATCAAGGCACAAACTTCAAGTCGGCTTTAACCCAAGAATTTACGAAAAGGATTGGATCTAGTCCTAGGTTTTCCTGTCCTGGCTACCCGGACAGCAACGGACTAGTTGAAAGATGGAATAAGGTATTGAAGGACATGATTCATCACGTTATTCGTGAAGATCCACGAAGCTGGGATCGACAATTACCTTTTCTGTTGTTTGCATACCGTGAAGTACCGAACACTACCACTGGTGTATCACCATTTTGGTTACTTTATGGCAGAGAAGCTCGAGGGCCGTTAGCCATTCTTAAATCATCCTGGGCAGGCGAAATACATCTTCCGACGAACATTTCCCAGTCAGCTGTTGATTACCTTCAGGAAATGAAGATAAATATGGAAAAGGCTGCTGAGAGTGCCTCTTTAACTGCTGCTCAGAAACAAAAGGCTTATGGAGATTACTTCAACAAGAGGTCATCTGTGAAGAATTTTAGCATCGGAGAACAAGTTGTTTTGCTGATACCAGATTCTAGTAATAAGATCTATGCGAGATGGACTGGACCTGGAGAGATAATTCAACACCATCCACCCCAATCGTATAAAGTTAAACTGTCCGATGGAACTGTAAGACATGTTCACGTGAATAAAATCAGGAAGTATCATCCTCGTGCACTTGCAGTTGGGGTCATTTTTGAAGATGACCATGAATTCGGAGAAATCCATCCCACTCCTAATTTATCAAGGTCCACATCTGAAAGAGTTCTACATGAAATCAATCTGAATCATCTGAAGGAGAGTGAGAGGGAACAAGTGCTAGCGATTGTTCTAAAACACCAAACACTATTCCCAAGTGATGTGAAAATAGCCAAAGTAGGGACTCATCGAATTCGCTTAAAGCCGAACATTGAACGTAAAAAGCCGTTCGTATATATCGCATACCAGAGTCCTTGAAGATTAAAGTTGATGAACAGATAGAGGAGCTTTTGCGACTTGATTTAATTGAAGTATCTGACGCAGAAATAGCCTATCCAATTGTTTGCGTTAACAAGAAAGATGGTACCCTACGACTTTGCGTTGACTTCAGAGCTCTGAACTCGGAGAGTGTGTCTGATGTTTTTCCGATGGAAGATGCAGTGGAGCTCATACATTCTATTGGAAGAGCCAATATCATCACAACGTTAGATCTGTTGAAGGGGTATTGGGCTATACCCATGGCTGAAGACAGCAAAAATCTTACATCTTTCAAGACTCATCGGCAACAGTACCGTTTCAAGGTGATGAGTTTCGGTTTGAAAAATGCCTCTGCCACATTTCAGCGTGAAATGAACAAAGCATTATCGTGTTACAGAGAATTTTCACGTGCCTACATCGACGACATTGCAATCTTCTCCAAAAATTGGGAAGAACATCTTCATCTGGATACTATTTTATCGAAACTTTCAGAGTTAAATTTCACTGTGAATCTCAAAAAGTGTGCCTTTGGAAAAGCTCAAATTAAATATTTGGGTCATATTATCGGTTCTGGTAAGCACGAACCAGATCCCAAAAAAGACTGCAGTCATCAACAACTTACCAGTGCCTAAAACGAAGAAGGAGCTTCGTAGTGTACTTGGACTGTGTAATTACTATCGTGAGTATATTCTAAATATTCAGAACTTGTATACCCATTGAAGGAACTCACCAAAAGAGAGTACCTGATTCCATCCCATGGACTGAGAAACATGATTCATCATTTCATCTTCTAAAAAAGGCTTTAGTGGAAGCACCTTCGCTGTACTCTCCAGTTCCTGATAAACCGTATACCATTCATTCAGATGCATCGCAAATTGGCATAGCTGCTTGCCTGTCACAAAAATGTGGTGATAAGTGTTACCCAATTGTTTATGCAAGTCAAAAATTAAGCAAGACCCAACAGTCATGGTCAACTAATGAACGAGAGGCATTTGCGATTGTGTGCAGCTTAAAAAAGTTCGAAGTATGGGTATTTAGGACTGAAGTTGAATTTTATACTGATCATAACCCTTTACCCTACTTAACAAAAAGTGCACCACAATCTGCGAGGCTACAAAGATGGGCTTTTGCACTACAAAAGTTCAATGTGACAATCAAACATTGTCCTGGTGTGAAAATGCCTCATGCTGATGCACTCTCACGATTAGTGTAACAAATGTACTTTTCAATTTTAAAAAGAAAATTTTGGATTTAGTGAATAATTATTTTCTTTATCTTATTTTGTGTATCTCATTATATTATTAGTGTGTCTATTTACATTTAAAAATGCTAGTGTTTCTTTTCGAGTAACAGTTTTTATATTAATGTTTATTATGTGAATTCCTTAAATTTCAATTTTCTTGATTATTATAGTATAATTAGTCATATCAAAATTGTATTCTTAATTTAGTTTTGTGTAATTTGTTATGTATACTTATTTTTTTCATATTTTTTTAAGTGTGAGGTCATGCTAATTACTTGTATTTTAGTGTATTATATGAATGTATATTATTTTATGCTTTATAATCAGATTGAGTATCATGTGTGACACATCAATATTGTGTGGGGGGTGTAGTGTTTCCTCCCTTCACCAGGAGACGCACTGTGCTCCCCTCCGGTAAGAATGTGTTTTTTCTTGTAATAAGTGAGAGAGTCTCTCGGCACCGGCGCGTTAGGTCGGAGGCCATTTTGAAACATTACCCGCGTGGGTACTTTAATTTTAAAATTTACATGTTTATATTGAATAAAAGTGCTGTCCGTAAAATTCGTCTCTCTGTTGGGGAAAACTGCAACAACATTATACATTTTACCACAACGTATCACAGTATTGTCAGGAGAAAATTTTAAAGAAGCTGTAAAAACAAGAAGCAGAGAAAGTGGAAAAAAATTAGCTCAGAAAGCTATTGATAGAGTTCAGTCTATGGTAGGAAAAGGACAGTATAAAAGAAAGCGTAAGAAACAGAAAAAATTCATTTCATCCAAAGCACATAAAGTGAGTGTACGTGACATTTTCGACTCGTAAAATTGGCACTTATTCTTAAAGATTCTCCTGAATGTGTTAAATCTGAATTGGAACTTTTCAACTTACCAGGAACTCGAACAGTTATTCAAGATGGGCAGTGGAAACAATTTCATCCTCTTTCTAACGTTTTCGATAATGCGCCTGTAGAATTTCACATTTCCGGAAGTGCAGAAGATTACATAGATCTCAGTCAAACACAATTATACGTAAAAGCGAAAATAGTAAAAGTGGACAATACGCCTATTACTAATGATGATACTATAGGACCTGTGAATTTATTTCTACATTCATTATTTTCTCAAGTAGATGTATCCTTAAATGATCGCGTGGTTTCCAATTCCAGTAATACATATCCCTATCGATCTTATATTGAAACTCTCTTAAACCATGGATATGACAGCAAAACTTCCCAATTAACGGCTGAACTATTTTACAAGGATTCTGATGATGGTCTCAAGAAAATAACCGAATTTTTTTAAGAAAGTGCAACTGTAGACATGATTGGTTGTATACATTCGGATTTATTTCATCAAGATCGTCTTTTACTCAATTTAGTGGATTTGAAAATAAAATTAATACGAAGCAAGCCCGAATTTTGTTTACAAGGATCTGAGGGATTTAAAGTTGTTTTGGATCATGTTTCTTTATTCATACGAAAAGTTCGTGTGAATCCTGGAGTTATTCTTGGTCATGCGAAAGCACTGGAAAAAACAAGCGCAAAATATCCCATTAACCGAGTTCTGTGCAAAGTGTATTCGATTCCTAAAGGAAGCATGTCTTTTATTCAAGATAACATATTTTCAGGCCCAATGCCAAAAAAACTTTTTGTAGGATGTGTAGATAATGAAGCTTTTTACGGAGCATTTTCAAAATCTCCTTATGAGTTTAAACATTTTAATTTAAATTTTATTGGAGTGTATGTGGATGGACAACCAGTGCCTCACAATCCATTAGAACTCGATTTTTCTAAAGATCAATACATACGGGCCTATCAAACTCTATTTATTCGGACAGATCGAATGGGTCAAGACAGAGGTATATTTATTTCTAGAAAAGAATATAAAGATTCAAATACATTGTTTGGATTTAACCTCTCACCGGATTTATGTTCTTCAGGAGGACATTTAAGTCTGATAAAACATAGCAATTTGTGATTAGAATTAAAATTCAACAAATCTTTAGAACAAACCGTATGTGTTATCGTTTTCGCCGAGTTTGAAAATTTAATCGAAATAAACAAATCGAGAAATATATTGTATGATTTCGGAAATTAAAGAATGGATGGAATGCAAATGTATACAGTCTTATCTCAAGAGAAGACAACGTCCCCCTATTTTCAAGGTGTTTATTCTAGAGACACGCTCCCTCCTCTGCAAGAAAACATGTGTGCTTATGTGAATTCTGATGACTCATCACAACCTGGAACACACTGGTTAGCATTATTTGTAAATGATAAAAGAGAATTAGAATTTTATGACTCGTTTGGACAACCTCCTGTATTCTATAACATTAGTACTACTACCTATTTAGATGTATTATGGAATTCTAAAGTGTTTCAATCACCAACATCCAATGTTTGTGGGCAATACTGTATTTACTTTTTATTCAAACGCAGCCAAGGCTATTCTATGCATTATATTTTGAATCAATTGTATATAAATGATTTTCAAATGTATCAATTTGTAAAGAAACGATATGGTGTAAGATTTGTATTTAGAAAATAAAAAAATAGAATGAAACTAAATATGTGTGTGTCTTTTATTTTATTTATTTTTTTTCTATTTTCTATTTATTTTCTTATGATAATTTTTTTCTTCTAAAAAAAATTAATATTTTTTTCTATGTTAAATTTCTTTTTTTTTCTCTCAAAAAATATTTTTCTATGATAAATTTTTCACCCAAAAGATTAATATAATTTTATTTAATTATATATTTGAAACTTTTAAATTTTATCAAATAAGTATATTTTCCTCAGCAAAAGAAAACTGTTCAAATCATAAAGAGACAACTGAGACAATTTTTTTTTAATCAAATGAGTATCATTTATTTCAAAGTTTCAACCATGCATTTCTGCGAGCATACATTATTGGTTTCTTAATAATTTTGTTATTCTGATACAATTTTTTATTTACATCTAGATTTTTCGGTAAATTTACATCATTCAAAGCTACAATTTCAAGCTACAAGAAATGAAGTTACCAGTACGACTGTGATGAATCCTACAAATGAACGGAGACTACTTCAAGGACACGAGACTCCACTGAGGGTGAAAGGGGATACCGAATGAGTGAGTGAGTGAAGATTAACGTCGCACTGTTCAGCTGCACGAGGGCTTTTGGCGACGGACCACGTAATTTTGAACCATGGTCAAGTGACGTGGACGACACCTGAGCTGGCACCCCCTCTCCTAACTACCACATCACACCAACGGGAGGACGTTTCAGCTCTCGACAGATTTAGCGTGCATCGCTGCCCTTCACG
>BMAU01002257.1:0-45332 GCA_019973935.1 Trichonephila clavipes
CTGACTGTATACACAACTAATGATGTTTTCTCACCTCCATAATGATTAATCAATATATTCTCACTTCGATTGTAGTACAATGCTAAAAGTAAATAAAGTTAAATTGGGTATCTTGTAACACAGAAATACGTATAAAGATAGATGATGATGTCGTATCCATGACGGGACCAAGTCAGACAATACCATGGGCCCAAATGACTATTTTGGCAATCTGTTCAATGTTATCACAGAGAAGTTTGTTGACAAAAACATGGCCCTTATTTCTTGTAGAGCTGCAAGAATAGCTGGGCAGTCAGAAACATGAGTAGGTTTAAGTCAATTCCTGTAAAGCCGGGGTTGGCATTAAGTCGATCGCGATTAATCGGTGGACCACCAGGACATTTTGGGGTGACCACCTTCACATAAGAACTTAGACGTGCATGCTAAAAGAAACACAGGAGCAAGCAATGGATACATCCGTGAATAAGAGTGACACTTTTGAATGCGGCTCATAAGTATTAAAATATAATAGTAGCTGCCAATTTTTTATAGATTCATATATTCTGTTAGTATGTGGTAGCTTTATTAAAGTTCTATAAAGCTTCGATTTTTTTTCAAAATCGTTAAATGTTGAATCTCTCAGATTTTCAGAGGTCAAATTGAGAGAGTCCGTCTAGCTGGAGCAAGTGTGACAGAAGTTTTTAGAGGTTTCTAGAGGTACGGTGTCTAAAGTCATAACTCTCACAAACAGCGCAGCAAGACAAGCTCGGCAAAGCACAGTAGTGGATGGAAAGAGATGCTCAGTGAAAGAGACGGACAGGTATTAAAGCAGATTGTAACGTCTAAAAAGCGAACAACTGCAGCAAAAGTGAACACGGAGCTATATCAGCATCTGAATTATCCAGTGTCCATAATTACAGTTAGAGGGCACCCTCATAAACAGAACCTTTACGGCATATCAGCATTTCCCAAGTCTCTTGTCACAGATTTTAATGCCAAATATTTTTCACAATGGTGTCAGACTCGTGAAACATGGCCGATTGGTAAATGGAAGGAAGTAATATGCTCAGACGAATCATCTCTCTCTCTCTCTCTTTCACACTTTCCCTACTACAGAACGGGTGCACGTTTGGATGACACCTGTACAAGTGTATGATCGTGAATATCTCCTTCCAACTGTCAAATATGCTGGTGGATATGTCAATATGCACAGCCGTGTCGTGGTTTTCTACTAGACCAATCGTAACGATGAAAGGAAGGATCAGTGGGGAGAAGTATAGAGAATTTTAACTGATCAGATCCATTCGATGATACAAACTTTGTTTCATGCAGAAGATGGAATTTTTCAGGATGATAATGCATCCACCCTACTCCGGTGAAATGAACGCTGATGAGCTCTTCCAGCGATAACACGGGATTGGCTAGCGAAACATCACTCCACATCTCACTCATCCGTGGTATTAGATCCTTGTTTTGATGTTACATCCCGCTGTAATTCATTTAACATTGTTCTTTCGCTCTACCTATCTCTGTGAATCTAAATTCTCTATGATGGATATAATTACAACATATCATTCCCGTTTCACAAACGACCACTTAGAATCCATCGCAAGATTACAGAAGGTTGTTCGCACTTTTTGGAAACGATTTTGTAATTCATTTTCTCGTTTGCATTTTGGGATGAAACTTTGGCAACTTCAGAATAATCGTCTGCTAAGGCTTTCTTTTGATTGGAATGTAAAATAAAAGATTTATTTTAAAAGGGGCTTCAAAAAGTGATATATGGCTCGAAGGTGACGTAGTTACGCTTTCCAAGGATAAATATTCGTATCAACTAATTCAAAAGCTGTGTAAAAAACTCGGTTATTGCATTTCAAACAAAGGTGTTTATAATATACTAGCCGTTACCCACCCGCTTCACTGGGTATTTCACGATGTTGTATATATGTATACTGTTTACATATATATTAATTATTGATATCTAGCATTAAGAATTCGATTGTATTGAAAAATATATTTATAGCTGTTACAATCTCGCCCCTTGATATAAAAAGAACATAAATTATAATATCTAATTTCTATTTATATCTAAAATAGAAGTAGAAAAGTATTTTTCACTCCCTTAACCTAATAATCAAGTGGATTTCCACCAAAGCAACTTTCAGTGGATCTCTACACCATAAAATAAACATGCGTGCTAAATTTCAAGTCTAAATCTAACACAGCAAAAACGGAATTTTTATCATCAATACCTCGTTGACAGCATTCTTAGCGGATTCCAATTCAACAAAAGAAGCATGCAAACCAAACTTTATTATTATAGTCTTAGCAGTTCAAAAACGGGAATTTTGTCTATCAATACGCCCCAATAACTCTCCCCGCTTCCCCCTGGAGTTGCTTTTTGTAAAATCCATTCTTAGTGGAACTCCATTCAACTGAAGAAAAGTGCTCAACAAATTTCAAGTAAATGAGTTAAATTCAAAAACAGGATTTTTTCTATAACACGCCTTAATCCCTCGCAAACCCACTCCTTAGGGGGTCCGTTTTTGCCAAAATCTTTGTAAAAGAAACTTTATTCCATGAACGGAACATACCTTCTAATTTTCAAGCAGGGGGTTCTATTAGTTGAAAAGCGTAAATATTTATCTATAACGCCACTTAGGAAACGATATTCACAAAACCCATCTTACGGCAGATCTCTACTCAGTCAATGGAATTTGCTTATACTCAATTTCAAGATTTTACGTCTAATAGTTTTAAAAGGAGTTAATTGCCTATAACGCCCCTTAATTCTCCACAACGCCACTTGGGGTCGATTTTCACAAAACCCATTCTGTAGGGGATCTGTACTCTATGAAAGGAATCCGCTTACCAAATTTCAAGACTGTACGTCTAATAGTTTAAAAATGGAAATAATTATGTATAACGCCCCTTAAGCGCCCTCAACGCCCCTTGGAGGTCGATTTTTGTAAAAATCATTATGTAGGGAATCTCTACTTTATGAAAGAAATCTGTGTACCAAGTTTCATGACTGTACATTGTGACAAATCTATACGGAACTTTATCACTAACCTTCTGAGTCGACCTTTTTTAGGGAAATTTAATTCCCTACCTATTTCCAATCAACTCCAAAAAGCGGACAGGATTCCTTGTTATGCAGATTAGATAAAGTATTTAAGTCAAACGAAATAGTAAAGTTAGAGCAGTAGGAGATAGATATTGAAGCATAAAGTTATAGTGAATTAGAATTGAAGATTTCTTGTTGGAGATAATTTAATATCAAGAAGAGTTGAGATTCCGTTGGTAATTATAGATTTATAATTAAAGTCTCATTAAAGTTTTAGGAGTGAGATTAAAGTTAAATGTTCAATGAGAACATTATTAAATATAATTCTGGGATCTCTTTTCGTGGTAAGCTCTGCGTGATCGTTATTTAACTGTTAATTAATTTGATCATTAATTAAAGGATATTATCTTTAAAACCTCATAATACTAGTTAAACATATTTGTTAATAAGTCTTTGATTCTATTTGGATAAGATAACCAAATAAAGAAAGTTGTTTATAGAAATGGCTTCTGGTTCTTACATGACTCCTATTTATTCTCGTTCTCAAAGTGAGGTCCGAGGAGACCTTCACAACATCTAATAGTTTAGTAGTGGAGATAATTATCTATAACGCCCCTTAAACCCCCGTAACACCCCTTGGGGTTCGACCTTTGCAAAATCCGTTCTTAGCTGACGTCTACTCCATGAAGGGAACCTACCTACCAAATTTCAAGTCTGTAGGTTTAATAGTTCCGGAGATATCGTGATTAGTCAGTCAGTCGGTCAGTGAGTGAGTGAGTCGCTTTTCTCCTTTATATATATAGATTAAATTTGAAGGGGGAAAGCGTCTAGCAGGAAGTAAAAATTATAAAATGACCATGGAACTTCATCCTAGGACGAGCTAACTATAAAGAAAATCAAGTCTCTGATCCTAAAAGAAAATCCACCGACTCATAGATTCATTGCATGGAAACTAGAATTGTCTTTCGGAACTGTGATTAAAATCATACATAAGTTTTTAAAGGTTAAAACAGATTAAACCTAAAGTTTAACTCTTTTTTTTAAACGTATCACTGAAAGAAAAGCAAATTTTAGAGAATTATGTAAAAAATACCAGCTACCGAAAAATGGAAATTTGTGGTAACACATGATGAGGTATGAGTATATTTAAGTGACTGTAGTAAAAGATCAATTTTCTATTGCAAAACTGACGGAAATGACTGTAGGAAATGGCTTTGTCAGTGTACAGTAAAGTTCACAGGATTTTTTAACAAGGCAAATTAAAAGTAAAAAAGACTCAATTAAAGCAAAATTAATTCACTCTGGTACCAGCAGAATATTTCAGAACCAATTTTTGTAGAAAAAATTCCAAATTTATATAGAAAGAACATTTTGATAAAGTTGAACTTCATATGGACAAAGCCTCTAGTCGCCCTTTTAAGTCAACTGCCGCTTATTTAGCAAATAAAGAATGAGAAACAGGAATAAAGTGTATCCCGTTTGATGAAATACGCGTACAATTACACTACGCTTCGTCAATGAACTTTAGTGCTTTCAGTTTATTAAAACGAGCCTTAGGAAAACGGCATCGAAGAACGATGAACGGGCTTTGGAAAATGGTTTAAGAGAAATTATGGAAAATTTGCATGGCAGTACTCAGAAAAAGTTTACTTTCATGAAAAATTCGAGCCAGAGCTATTGTTAAGAATCATGACCACCAGATAGAAGCAAATTTCTACAAAAATACGGAAATTATTGATAAAAATTAAGTATCAAAATCGTTTCCATAAAGTGAGAACAACCTTCTGCAGCAATTAGTAATTATACACCGAAATATTCAAGATTGGGGCGGATAGTATAAAGACTATAAGTCTATTATTGAGATTATAACTACGAAAAGTGACTTTAAATGAACATGATTTACTTTTTAATGCATTATGAATTGTTTGGCAATAAATGCATCATTAGCTATTATTAAATATGTGAGTATAATCATTATGTTTGTATTTTGCGTTTTACTTAAAAGCAGTTTTAAAGTAGCAAATTTTTGTATTGTTGTTATGTAAGGTTAAGTACACATATTCTGTATTTGTTATTGTTATAATATAAATATTGTTAAGCTTCTTTTTTTGCTCATCAAGGTGTGGGGCAGGACCGCAACACCTTGAAAAAATTAGAAGTAGACCGCGTCATGTAAAAGTCTGCCCACACCTGCTGTAAAATATCAACTATGTAATAAGAGGAGAACTCCATATAACAAGGACAATTGCTAGGCCGAGAACAGGTTATTACAAAGGAATGAAGATGGATAGGGATGGTAGAAGAACTTATGGCAATTGTGATAACTGTCCAGATATAGATAGATTATAATTAATTATAATTTTACATCCTAGTGTCTTTTGCCTTTTCCTGTTCATGGCTAATACTTGAATTTTTTTTAAATGAAAAGAGGATGATTTCTCAACAAAGACATTGGCCTAACGTACACCCCTGCATCACGAGAGGGGGAGCAGAATTCTAAGGGGTCCTAACCTATGTTATTTTATAATTTTGCAGTCCTTTGTAAGATCCGGCTGGGGGCCCCAAAACCTGAGTTTGCATGAGAACCAGTGCAGGTTTATCCATTGGGTGCCCTGGATCCCTTGAGCGCTGTTGATAAGCTGGACTTAACCGGATCCAAGAGTTTCTCCTTGGATCCGCCAGTGCTAAAGGGGGCCCGTAGATTTTCTGTACCCAGGGACCGAAATGAGCTTAAACCGGTACTGAGGAGGGCCCTAATAATCTCCGTTACGCCACTGAACTAAGACACAACCAAGCGTGTTTGATTAGGCTTTCTCAGTTATTATTCTCATACCCTTTTTCAAGTAAAAAAAGAACTGAAGAAAATGTTGTCATTCTTTGGAACAATCTGTACTCTCACGCAGCTCACTTTTATATATATTGACAAAGAAGTTTTTTTACCAACAATTCCACAAAGACTGTCATGCAATAATTTTTTTTACACGTATCAAAATCATTCAATTTTTTTCACGTTTTGTTAATTTTAAAGTTATCTCAACAGAGTTAATCTGCAACTTTTCAAATTCCTTGTGACTGTAATTCTGGATGCGTGAAATGTTAAACATTTTATCCCGTTTTGTTAAAAATTAAAAGAAAGAAAAAAATATGTCTGTGTGAATGTCAAACTGCACGACCTTAAAATCGACTAGCCTCCTAATTTTTTACAGCTTGTTTCCAGTAAATTTGCACTCACATTATTCCGTAACTTTACTGAGTTGATTCCTTATAGATTTTGTTTTTGATAGCTTCATTGATTTGATTTTGTAATTTAAATCAAAATATGATTCTGCTACATCATTCATTTGTTTTGTAATTTTTGCTTTTGTAATTTATCATTTAAAATCTTTGTTTTCTTTTGTTTGTTTTACTTATTTCTGTAAGCTCGGTGTGATACTTAAAATGTATGAAAATTATTTTATCTGTTTTCAATTAAAAAATTATAATTGTATCCACTTTAAAATTTATTTTTATAAATAGCACTGATTTTAAAACCTCGTCGAGAAAATGACTTCATAAAAAACACGCGAAGAAATTTCTTTTTGATCTGTAACATCTTTCCTCTCGATTGCTGGATATTTGTCGGAGTGATTTCGTGAAAAGAAACGGATGTGGGTTACAGGAAGTGACGTAAGTGCGCTATTTGATTTGACCAATGAGAGCGCGTGGTGTTGTCTCTTCGCTACCCTCGCATTCCTCTTACCCATGCTAAAAAGCTTACTTTACATCTTTCCACGAGCCCTCGTCGTCTAGTGGTTAGAAAAGCTGTCTTGAAGTTAATTGTCCTGGGTTGTATTCCCGGGAGCTTGCTGCTTTCAAATTTGCTTTTAATCACTTTAATTTGCTTCGAAAATTATTTCTCTCGATCTAATTTAAATTTCCACGTTCTTTCCTGTTTTTTCTTTTTATTTTTTATTAGCACATTCAAAACATTGATTTAGCTGTTGCAAACTCTTGATTTCTGTGCAAACGAGATGCAATATTAAATAAAATTCCTCAAAAAATCAAAATGCATGGTTTAAAATATAAGTTGGAGATAGTTGAATCATATATTATGAGCCTCTCCACCTAAACAAAAGTATTTTAACTGATGATGAAGACAACAGTGTTGTAATTCCACTCGCAAAAAGAGGACTGCGGTAGCCCAGTGTTCAAGGTATCGGATCGTGGCAGGCATGTCATGAGTTCGAACCCAGTACCACTAAAGACCCGCCGTGTAGGGCAGCAATGCACGTTAAATCTGTCGAGAGCTGAAATGTCCTCCCGTCGGTGTGGTGTGGTAGTTAGGAGAGGGGATGCCACCTCAGGTGTCTTCCACGTCACTTGACCATGGTTCAAAATTACGTGGTCCGTCGCCAAAAGTCCTCGTGTAGCTGAACAGTGCGTTAATATTCTCTCACTTACCCACTCGCAAAAAGATCGAAGCGTTATAGTCCACCTGCTATACATGTCACGGCTTTTATCCTGGCCATTCCAGGATAAAAGGCTTGACATGCATAGCCATTTTCGATGTGTTGATGACATTTCAAGGCCTCGCAAGTGCAGATATGAAAACTACGAAAACATGTTGTGAAAAATGCAATGGTTATTTATACTTGCTAAAAACAAAACAAAAGATTTTTACAGTAAATAAATAACGAATTAATAAAAGAGTTAATTATACATCAATAATTTCTTTATTTGTCACAAGTTTAGTTGAATTAAGATTTTTCTTCTATCAACTTAGAGCTAAAAATGTATAATTCGTAAAGTTACTTATGTGACCTGTTTCACAGATAACGCCCAACCCTCACGGTGTACCGTCTATGTTCCAGGGGGGATTTTTAATATTTTTCCCAGTGTCATTGGGGTCCATATAGTATTAATAACCAGAAGAATTTAATATTTAAAGATAAAAATAATTCGGGTCTTAAAGGGATATACCGAAGGTGGTTCTGCTCTTTAAAAAAAAATCTGTCACTTGCTTCCCATGATTTTGAGTGGCGATTTTAACTTTAGCATCAGTTCACCAAAAGCTGAGCCACCCATAGCTTTTTGGAATGATGAACTCAAGCACGAAATGAACACAAATAAAAATGTTTCGACTACTAACAGTGGTACTGTTATTGGCGCTGTTTTTTCAACGGTTTTTAAATACTTTGAAATCACAAGTACATGTGTCATATTTTAGTTATAAGTCTATTATTATCTCCGCTCTTCAATTGAACAAGATTAATTATTTTTGAAAAAAATTGCCTTTTACTCCTTGTGTTAATTAAATAAAATGTTCATTAAAGATATAGTTATTCGATAGAAAATTATTTCCAATCATCCTCGATTCATTTTTTTCAGGATGTATGTTATTATTGCGTATTTACCACATGTCAGCTGTTACACATCATATGCGACTACTGTAAGGCTCGTTTTTTCTTTTGAAACAATATGTGCTGTACAGGTTCTCACCCGAGTACTGTTCTTATTCACAGTTTGTAAGCCAGACAAAGATTGTTCTCATATTTACTATTTTAATTTAAACGGGTTTCTAAGAATTGTGCACTCTAAACACACACATAAGTTCGATCAATGTACAAATAACTATTTTGTTTATTGTGTGTCAAAGAATAGCTTTATTTTGCAATTATGAAGTCAGATTATGAGAGAAAATGTTTAATTCAGCATGTGAAAAAGAAGTCTTAATATATCTGATTGAATTCTAACAAATCACCAAACAAGTTCATCTTTCTATTTTTATTAATAAGAACATAAATTACAAACCCAAATCAGCATTTAGTGAAGAAAAGAGAGAGGGAAAGGAAAAATCTACTTCTCTCACCATATACACATTACCAATCACCTAATATGTGAGCATATTATATACCGTAAAATCCGGCGTATAAAGCGCACTGCCGTGTAACGCCTACCTACACTTTCAAGTTGAGATTTTTAATTTTTAGACATATTCGCCGTATAACACGCACCTCCTTTTTTGCGAAGAAACTTGAAATGTGCGGGCGTAATGCTCTTACGTTTTGAAATCATTTATTCGAGGTATTATTCCAAGCTTTAGTGAAAAAATTATGCAATACTAAAACTACAACCCTTTAAGTTCATAAGAAATATCATTTCTTTTTTAACAGTATTTCGATAAACCGTAAAATCCGGCGAATAACGCGCACCGGCATATAACACACACCTATACTTTAAAGCTGTATGTTTTAACTTTCAGCAGGGGCGTAGCTACCGCCGTATCGACGATACGAGAGGCCCCCAAGCAACAGGGGCCCCGACGCGTGTAAGCAAAAAGTAGTAAAATGTTATCATTAACAAAGTTCTTTTAAAAAATCGACGAACACTGTTTTCAAACGGTTAAAATTTTTCCATGAACATCTTGGTTCCCACGATAAGAGATGTTTGAAAAAGCAGATGTCGTTTTACTAAAAATAATGAGAATATAAGTATATAATCAGAAAAGCGACTTTCTACAAATGATTTGTTACTGCATATGTAATTCTGCATATGTTAGTCTTGTAGTTACAGGTATTGATGGATGAAGGAAAGCGGATGAGCTTGGGTATGTTATTCCTCTTTCAACGAGAACTTCGTTGAGGGTAGTGCATTTAGTTCTATTTGTCAGAGAAATAATTTATGTCTATATTTTAAAGTTCAGATTGGTATTATATCTGGCAATGAAAAAATCCGATGATGGATTTAATGGGTTGCTTCTGAACTGTAAAACCAGCTAGGGAAATGTAATACAGTAACGGAATGAGCGGAATAAAGATATTTAATATTTCCTCCTTTTGATATGGATGTAAATTTATTTCATTTGTAATATATTTAATCACAGTGTAATAATTAGCATCATAGTCTCATTTGTGTGCGGTAAAAAATAATTATTTAATTTTTTATCAGGCATTTTTCTAACAGATTACCTGAAAAATGAACAGCTTTGTACAGTCAGATTTCTTGCATGAAAAATTAGGTATTCTGTAACTTAAAAAAAATGCAGATAAAGTTATAAAATTTTACAGATGCTTAGAATGAATCGAGGTGTCATACGAGCCAATAAAAAATCACTGCTGGCCACCGTAAATGCAACACCAAAAGAAAGACAAGAGATAGCACAACAAAATTTATTCTGTACTGTGGGACAAACAATTGAGGATACACATTACTTTTACTTGATAAATCCAACTTTCAATCGAAATAACACATTAACTAGAAGTGCAAACGTGTTTCTATTTTCACACGTAACAAAAGGGTTAATTTACAGTAAAAATAACGAAAATCAACAAAAAAATATCTAAAATTAAAAATTTCACAAGTATTTGAAATAAACATAGGCAGATCTTTACCTCAAAAAATTGAGGATACACCAATGAAATGTTTGTTTAACTACCACTAGATTTTTTTTCTGCTTGCTACTACAATAGCTTAAGTTTGGCCAATTTTATCTTAAACTTTTTCGACTGCTACTTTTGTCTTTTGAAGTTGGTTATGTGAATTTAATGTCGCAATTTGAAATGGAAAATGTGTGTGTGTGTGGGTCCTCGGAGAGAGACCACAGTATTGATGTAAAAAAATTTATATTAAGGTTATTTAAGAAAGGAATATCTTATCGTGAAATAGCTAAAATTGTCGGTAGAAGCCACTCGTGTGTCCAGAAAATCATTGGAAGATTTAAAAGCGATGGATTAATTAAAAATAAAAGTGGAAGAGGAAGGAAAAGTATTCTGAGTGATGTAGCCAAAAGGAAAGTTTTGAAAGATATCAAGATTGATCCTAAACTAAGTGCAGTCAAACTAGCTGCAGAAACTTCTCGAATAATAGGCAGATGTGTTAGTGCTGAAACTGTGAGAAATTTGATTAGACATGCTGGATATAGCAGTCTAGTAGCTAGAAAGAAACCTTTCATAAGCTTACAAAATCAGAAAAAGCGTTTGGAGTTTACAAAAACTCATCAATTGAAGACAGATAACTTTTGGACGAAAGTTATATTTAGTGACGAAAGTAAATTCAACATTTTTGGAAGTGATGGCCGTCGCACCGTTTGGAGAAAGCCGAACACCATTTTGGATCCAAAAAAATTACGCCCTACAGTTAAACATGGTGATGGCTCCGTCATGGTTTGGGGTTGTATGGCTTCAAATGGGGTAGGAAATTTAGTTTTTATAGTTGGCATAATGGATCATAAGCTTTATATAGATATACTCAACAACAATCTTAAAGAAAGTGCAAAAAAATTGGGTTTAGATGGAAATTTTATTTTTCTGCAAGACAACGACTCCAAACATACGGCACGTAATGTCAAAATGTGGTGTCTTTTTCATTGTAAACAGCAACTGCACCCCCAGTCTCCTGACATCAATGTCATAGAAAATTTGTGGGCCACACTCGAAACAGCGGTCCAAAAACACCAAATTAGGAACAAAGCCCATTTAAAGCGAGTGTTACAAGAAGAATGGGATAAAATATCTCCAGATACCACCAAAAATTGGTCGAATCGGTACCAAGACGTTTGGAGGACATTATAAAAGCCAAAGGACATGCAACCAGATATTGACACTGTCTTTGTATGTGATATGTCACACAAATTTCATTGGTGTATCCTCAATTTTTTGAGGTAAAGATCTGCCTATGTTTATTTCAAATACTTATGAAATTTTTAATTTTAGGTATTTTTTTGTTGATTTTCGTTATTTTTACTATAAATTAACCCTTTTATTACGTGTGAAAATAAAAACACGTTTGCACTTCTAGTTAATGTGTTATTTCGATTGAAAGTTGGATTTATCAAGTAAAAGTAATGTGTATCCTCAATTGTTTGTACCACTATAGGTAACATGTTGACCAAGTATCAAATGATTAAATTTATAGACTTCTGTGAAGTGTGGTTCCTGCCAGAATCAGTAGCCGTCATTGTTCGACATCACCGCTGCCACAGGCCTCGGCATTGATTCAAAGAGACTTTGGATGCGTTCTTGGGGTACAACAGACCAAGCAGCTTCCACACGTTGCCAAAGTTGATCTGGTGTGGCAGCTGGGGGTGTAATCTGGGTCAATCGTTGAGCAACCATGGACCACATGTTTTCTATCGGCGAAAGATCCGGAAAGTAAGCCGGCCAGGGAAGCAATTCAATCTGGTGATTGACGAAGAACCTTTGGACAATGCGTTTAATGTGGTCGCCCATTATCCTGTTGAAATATGAAATGAAATAAATAATAATATGAAATAAAAAACGTATTTTAAAAATTGTGTACATTTATCATGAATCTTAAATTTATACCTGTTTCAGTAATTAAATAAAATCAAGAGTGCTTACATATTGTTTCAGCATAGGACAAGATATGGTAATGTTTGAAATAATAAATTATTCGCCTCTACTTGTGTATATACAGCAATTGTTATAGTTGTTAGCGACTCTGACTGCAGTGCCGTAGGTCCTGGGTTCTAATCCCGGATAAGACATGCATGTTTGTAAATGTATAGTGCCTTCGCGGCATGTGGGTACTCTAAAACAGCCGTCGAGCCGCAAGTTTTCTCGTGATGTTGGTGGCAGGGGATGAGAGGTGGGATGCCCCTGACCTCTCCCATGGTGTTCTCCCCCAAATCGGGGCAGAACCGAGCTAAATCGTGTAACGCCACCTGTCTGACGCCGTCAGATTGAGGCCCTCGAAATTCATCGTGGCCTGTCGTTAGCCTTGGCCTTGAGCCCCATACAGGTGACAGTACGATTTAGCTCGGCGAAATTCCCGAAAGGACGATAGATGGCGACACCATCTATCTCCACCTCCACAATTTTGGCATGGAACTGAAGGGGAGGAAAATATTTTCCAGTCCCTTGCACTCGTGATTCAGCCCACGAGACTTTCGGACCCACTGATTTAACGAGCAAGTACTCCGTGCAATGTTGCCAAATCGTGTGATTTTTCGCGAATTTTGCTACTTTTTAAGACTTTCCGCTACTTTTTTTTTTATCCTATTGCTACTGCGCGAATTTTATGCTACCTCACTTTAAGATTCCGCTACTTTTTGCAACTTTCAACCATACATAAAAGTATTGGAATAAATTTCGAAAAAAAATCGCAAAAAAAAAAAAATAATAATAAATAAATAAAAAATTGTGACTTTAGTCTCCAAAGAGAACATGGAGTTACAGTATGTTTCACCACTCCGAAACGACACGAAACGCTGTAATTTCTCCCTCCCCCCTCGCCTACACCATGAATCTGAGCCTATCTAAGCGGGACTCCCTCTCCCACCACTCTTTTCCGCTGCAAGTGATAGAAAAAAAGAAATGGTGGGATTCGTTCTAATCCCGATAGTAGCATGAAAATGAAACATGTAATATTCTTAAAAAATAGGCTTGGAGAGAATTTCTACATAAATATTAAATTGGAAAAGTAATTGTGAAAGGACAAATTCTTAGAGAACTAATTAAATTGTATAATTATCATCAATGGTACTGCATTGAGTTAAAGAATAAAAATCTATTATTGTAATTAACTTACGTTGCAGCACCGGACTTATAAAAAATTGTATACGACAAAAGTAAGCACTTGTCATCTCAAGAGATTATGTAATAAAAATCTTATTAAATCCTTTTTGAAAGGTTTTCACCTAGATTCAGTGGCGTAATGTACAACCTCGCATTGTGGGGGGGATCAAAGCCCGACTGACGCCAAGTACGTAATTAGGGCTTGGGGTCCAAAAACTGACTTTGCAAGGGGGGCCCTAATATTCTTCCGTTATGCTACTGCCTAGATTCCTCCCTTTCCAATGAACACACACACTACTTGTCTTCTATCCCTTTACTTAAATTAATACAAGGATGGAATTAAATATTGTTGAATTACAGCTGCCAATTTTAGCAGAATTTGAGTGGATTAATTAGCTCTTTCAAAATGATCATTGCAAATTACTGAAAGCATTAAAAGATTGCAACTACTCTTTTAAAAAGAAGAATTTACACTAAATGTGTGAGTCTTCAAGGTGACATGAGTTTAACAAGCATTTATTTGCCTATTGAAGTACTTGATGGATGTCTTTTTGAATAAACTGACAAGCAAAAGTAAAACAATTTCTGCAGAATCTACAAAAGAAATCTATCAAAGATGTCATAATTTTCTCAAGATTTCCTGTG
The DNA here is from genome assembly GCA_019973935.1 of Trichonephila clavipes. Taxonomy (NCBI): domain Eukaryota; kingdom Metazoa; phylum Arthropoda; class Arachnida; order Araneae; family Nephilidae; genus Trichonephila; species Trichonephila clavipes. The sequence goes on from BMAU01002257.1 coordinate 14,206, forward strand.
AGCAACTTGTGACGGATCTGTACGGCACTTTATCACTAATACTCTTGGGCGTCTTTGGGGATTGTAAATTCACGTATATTTCCAACCAACTCTAAAAGAAGAAACCGGGATACGCAAAATAGTCAAAGTATTTAAGGAGAGTGTTGTAAGTTAGCAGGAGAGGTTATAAGCCAAGAGAAAGGTTGACGGAGTTCTAAGAAAATTCAAGTTGATAGTGCGATTAGCGTCTCGCTGATTATTAGGCAGCGATCTACAATTGGAAAGTTTGATCCGCCTGGAAAGTAAGGAAGTAAATGGCAGGTGATATTTAACTAAAACTAAAATTAGATGGTACGCGGGCGACGGCGCGACAGCGCCTTTTCCCAGAAGGATGGGAGGAAATGAAAAACCGTATGAAAGAAAATGGATCTAATCACGAAATCTCCCCGGCAGAACGGGGAGGGAGGACGTACCCCGAAACTCGAAACGCTCTATCGAAGCAGAGCGCCGGCGGGGGGAGGGGAAGAACGCAGGAAGGCAGTCGGGACGGCTGAACGCAGTAAATCAAAGGCGGTGACTTATCACCCAAGAACCCAAAATAAAATGACGCAGTGCAGTGCAGCTAATATATGTTGTTGAGAGTGTGAAGAGAGTGTTTAATTGTTGAGTTATGGAGGGCGAAGCGGGTTTCTCCACTTCGTCGAAGAGTATGAATATTTAATTTTAGGATGAGGATACGTAAATAATGTTTGTGCTTGGATAATTGGATTTTCATGAAATTCAATAGATTTAAATACATTTCTAGAAAGTTTAGTGATGTAATTAGAAATCGGCTCCATTTGTAGGTCGTTGTGAATCACGTCATTTCGGACGTACCAAGGTGCGTTCGTCATGACGCGTAGTATTTTGTTTTGCATTACTTGTACTTTTTCATGTGGGTGGCGGCTGCGGCTCCCCAAACGGGTGAACCATAAGTAATAACTGGGCGCAAAATCTGCTTGTAAAGAATGACTTTATTTTCTAGGGATAGAGGAGACCTCCTCCCGACAAGGGAGATGGCCAAAGAAATTCTACCCCAGAATTTCTCAGATAGATAGTCGATGTGCTTTTTGAATGTTAAGCGGCTATCAATGTGTAGACCCAGATATTTCACCACCGGAACCCACTGTATGTAGTCATCAAAAAGTGTAAGTTGGAAAGGCGGGTCAATAACCCCCATTTCCTGAAAACAATTGCTTGAGATTTATCTACATTTATTGCAATTCTCCAATGTGTAAGCCACGTCTCGAGTTTATCTAAAAAGTGTTGAATATTTTTAATAGTGTATTTCAGCTGGACACCTTGCGAGAGAACTGCGGAATCATCCGCAAACAGGCAAGTACTGACGGTGGAGTGCTGTGGAAAGTCATGTGTGTAGATGTTGTACAAGTACGGTGAGAGGACAGATCCCTGAGGGACCCCAGAGAGGCAAGATCCCGTGTTAGAATATGAATTATTTACACGAACTTTAAAAGTTCTATTGTGTAAGAAATTATGAATGATTTTAATTAAATAATCAGGGAACTGTAATTTAATTAATTTGTACGTGAGGCCATCGTGCCACAGTTTGTCGAATGCCCTTTTAACGTCTAAAAAGACACCTACAGTATATAATTTGTGGGCAAAACCCTCGTTTATAAAGTTTGTTACACGTATCAGTTGGTGTAGCGTTGAATGGCCCTCCCGGAAGCCGCATTGCTCCGGGGGAATACAATCTATGGCTTTGCAGTGAGATTTGATTCTAGTTAAAATAATTCTTTCGAAAATCTTAGCAGTGGCGTTAATTAAGCTAATTGGTCTGTAGCCTTGTGGATATGTCTTATCTTGGTTTGGCTTTAGGTGATATTTAAATTTAGATTATCGGATCATAAAAGTATAATAAAATTAGTGGGAAGTTAATGAATGCTAGTAATTCAAATTGCGTGTATCCTCTTATTCCGTTAGTCCCGTTCGATATTGAGTTTAATATTTCGTGATTTAATTTAATAGTAAGGGTCAAACACATTTACGTAGACATCTTGATAAATCTTTGTAATTAGATGGTTGATAATTGATTCAAGTGAATAAGTAATATTTGTTATTGTAAAAATGCCGTCTGGTCGTTCTTTGTCTCAATTCAAGCTTGGTGTCCAGGGTGGAATCCAGGGGGATTCCCACAATCTTTTAAACCAAATCTCTTCAAATTACGGAATTTTAAAAAAAGATAAGGAATTTTTTGCCTGATATTTTTTAAAATTCAAATAGTCCTTTTTTTTATCTGCCTTTAGAATTAGCAGGTCAATCTAAATTATATGTTTTGGAGAATCTGTGACGTGTGTGTGTGTGTCTCACGAGTCTTTTCTTTAACATGTCCTTTGGGTTCTTTGGGCCAGAATTAATGGCAACTCTTTTCCAACCAAATCCAAGAAGTGAAGTGTGAATGAAAGATGCAAATGAACAAACTTCTAAATATCGGATCTTAGAGTAAGCGGGATGGCAATGTAAGGTAATGTTTGACAATTGATGTTAGTTTGTGGCAGTTGATGGTTATTACAGTTCGTGGTTCAAGTCTGAATGAATTTTGCGTGACGTAAATACAAGTTATTAGTGATCGAGTATATGAAACGGCCAAGTTGCACACCAGTGCATACAAAGACAAGATTAAACATAGAACAAGATTGATCGTTGCTCCAAGCTGTAATAAGGTAGGATTGATAATTTAATATTAGAATCAAGGTTTAGGCGGTTCGCTTATTGATAGTGGTCTGAATTAGATTAAATCTTATTATATATATATATATATATATATATATATATATATATATATATATATATATATATATATATATATTGTGTGTTGCGTATTTCGTCATCGTAACTTTTCTCATATTAATTATTATAATTTAATTTGTTAAAGGTTTAAGTTGAATATCTTAATAAAGTCATATTAAGATAATGTTTGATCCTAGTCCTTTAGTTAATCTTACGCCTCTAGCTTACGCTGATACTTTGAGGGATGTTCTTCCAAGGGGAGGAATATCACAGATCAATGAAGACAAATTTTTAACATACAATTGAAAGATGTTTTTCTGTCTGAATCTGAGCTTTTAAATGATGGATAATTATTTTGGTGTCACATTGTTAATATAAAATACGCAGTTAGAAATCCATTTTTAAGAGATTTAGCTATAATTGCTTTAAAGCTTTACAGCCCACCCATAAATAATGCCACTGTAGAAAAGGCATTTTCCAGAGTGACGTCAAAAAAGACAAAATTTAGGAATCGAATGTGACTCGAACTGTTTGAGTTAATTCTCAGAATCAAAATGACTTTGGAAGAATTAGGAACTTGCTGCGTTGATTTCATTCCATCGCCACAAATGCTTCAAAACAATTCAGAAATTTATAAAAAAAAAAAACATTTACACACAGCAGATCAGGATACTTAGCAGGAAGAATTTGAATATATTTTAAATGAATTAAACAATTAAAACATTTTAACCTTTTTTTAAAAAAAAGTTTTATAAAATTAAAGGAAAATTATATTTATTAATTGTAAGTGAAAATCGATTCGGTACTTTTTTTCCCTCTTCGTGCAACTTTGCTGCATAAGTTTCTGGCAACTCTGACTCCGTGTGTGCTCGGAGGGTGTTTGGTGGCATCGGGCATCGAACCCAGGCCTTCCGGTTTGGAGTTCGATGCTCTAACCACTAGGCTACGTCTCCTGTATGGTGCTCAAGACTACGGCCAACGACAGTCATACATCTAGCCCCTTGCCATGATGAATTTCGTGGGCCTCTATCCCACTACGCCAGACAGGTGGCATTAGCAACAACAACATATTTATTTTTCTTAAATTACATAAAGCTATTTTCATTTTCTCTTAATAACAGAAATTTTCCATAGGGAGAATCTAAAAAAATTAAACTTTTGTGATTGGTACTTGTGTTCACACACAAATATTTTGATGAAGTGATTAAGGCAAATAGTAGAAGAACAAAAATTAAGGCTACACGGTACTTTAAAAACGGCACAAAACTCATTTTTTATTTTATTTATTGTATTTCCCTGTGGCTTTTATAGTTGGGAAGCATGTTCTTAAATTTAAGATCTGATAATCAATCCATTTTTAAGATATTTGAAATTTACTGAGTTTATGTTTTAGTTTCTGTTTCACACATTTTGAAGCTTTTTTTTTTTTATTCTTAAAAAATTAATTAAAAATATCTTTGAACACAATCAATTCTTCAGTTTAAAAGGTTAATAATTTGATTTTCACTACTAAAATTATTTCTGTTTATGTTTTGAGTTTTTTGAGTGCTCATAGTTACTTAAACAAGATTGATCTCAAGACTAATATTTGCTTTTACCCATAGTTGAAGTAACTTAGAAGCTTTTTACTTTGTTTAGAAAATCCATTCAATCAGAGAATTCCAGAATTACTATTAATTCATTTCAATAACCTCGCTTCCAGTGTTCCGAATATTATAGCCAAGGTGACCAATCGTCCTCCTTTTATAGGATCTGTCCTTCCTCGGAAAGTGTTCTCTTTCTTGTCCTCCTTTTCAATATTTTAAAACCAATCCTTTAATTTCTGTATTTAGAGATGAACGAAACATGTTTCCAATATGTTAAAGACTGGTCTGAAACAAATATCACAGGAAATAACAGTTTTCAGTGGTGTTTTTTGACTTCATCGCAAATAAAGTGGGCAGATATAGAAAATTGTGTTGAGTTTTTATCGAAAGAAGTGCCTGATATTAAAATCAATGACAATTGTCTATCTGTTTGATGAAGAAAGACGACTCAATGAATATTTAAATTCTAATAAATTAGAACAATTGGAAAATTTACATGCTGAAATTGATAAAAGAAGGATGAAAATACTTAAAACATTTCAAAAATGAACATATTCCATATTAAAATTTAGTTATTTTTGTAGAGTTTATGTTGTGCTGCCCTGGAACTAATGCAGCTGTTGAAAGAGTTTTTCAGTTGGTAATGATTTTTGGACAAGTGAGAGCAGTAGCGCATACAAAAATTTTTCGAGAGAGGTGTCCAGGGTCGAAAGTCCACCATTTTGGTATCATGCTCCAATACGCCGTCCAACATATTCTTTTGATTTTGTCGATTTTCTGGAGCAAAAACAATACAAAATTAATTATTGAATAAATTATTAACATTAATTAATAAAACTAATTATTAATAACAAATACATAATTAAATTTTACGTAATATATACATAGGATTAAAACCAATCGAAAAAAATCAAGGGCTATGGGGGGTGTCCAGAAGCCCGGGACACCCCCCTTGTGTGCGCCACTGAGTGAGAGAAATCAAGTTTGAATGTTAGCATATTGGCTACAGTGCTTACCGTAAATTTCAGTATGAAGGATATTCTTTACTCTGAAATTTCCAACATATTATAAAATGATATGTCGACAAAAAAAAAGATCATTCAATGGAAAAATACTCGTTAAAGTAAATAATTAAAAGCGTAATTAGCTTATTTTTGTTTGAATTAATAAAATGTTTCATACATTTACGTTGTAATTTTTCTTAAATATTTCGACCTCCTTTTCATTGTAAAAAAACTGGTCACCTTATTATAACAGCATACCTGCTATTTTTAACTCTTCCAGTTGCAAGTGCAACAGTTGAAATAAGTTTATCTAAACTAAAAATTATTAAAAACTATCTTAGAACTTCCATAGGGCGAGACTGGTTATCAGACTTAGCAGTATTGTCGACAGAAACTGAAAAAACTAAAATCTTCTACTATGGATACTATCGTAAATGCGTTTGCAATAATAACAAAAAATTTTTTTAAAAAAATCGAGACAAGTACCTATTAAACTCAAAAGTACCTAATTCTTAGCCAAGAAAGTTTTTTTTTACGTATATATATATGTAATTATTTCGACACTTTCTGATAAGTTTTGTCTACGTGATCTTTTTTGCTTATTTTTGAAAAAGGGGTCCTCGAGGGAATTTTGATACGGGGCCAATCAGGATTAGCTACGCCAGTGATTTTCAGGTATATTCACCAATGCGCAACCCTTTTCTTACGCAGAAACATGAAGTTTATGTATGCAATGCTCTTGTGTTTTGAAGTCATTTGTTCCAGTGTTCCACAACCTTTTTATCGCGGCGGACCGGTCAACGTTTGTTAATTTTACCGCGGCCCGCTGACGTTGGATTGTTTATATTTTAGACTGTTTTAATTTAATAATTTTAATTTAATTGTATTTAATCGTGACTTCAGAATAAAATCTAGTTACACCAAAAAATGAATATAAAGTGATTTATGGAGAGTTGGAAACCTCTCTCTCTCCATATATACTGACAATGTTAAATTGGCTGTTTTCGATGTACCTTTTCTCAAAATCTGTTATTTGTACCATAAAATCCGGCGTATAACGCGCACTCTTAACACAAAAATAAGATTGAAATTTAGGGGTGCGCGTTATACGCCGGGTATAAAAATGAGAGCAAAAAAAAAATTACTTATATAAAGAGTGTTTTTTTTCCAGGTATAGAAGTTTAAGTTGGCATTACTTTCCAAGATGGCGACCGATTTAACAACTGTCAAGTGATTTATTCTCAGTTTGGTTTGGCAATTCATCATGAATAGACTCACGCCTGAATAGATTCGTCGAATGGGCCCAAAACGAGATTGCCGTTGTTCCCGATTTTCATAAGCGAATTTTGTTTAGCGATGAAGCGCACTTCTGGTTGAATGGCTACGTCGATAAACAAAACTGCCGCATTTGGAGTGAAGCTAATCCACAAGTGTATGTCGAAACACCGTTACATCCAGAAAAACTGACTGTTTGGTGCGCTTTATGGGCTAGTGGAATCATTCTTCAAAAACGATGAAGGCCACAACGTTACAGTCAATGGTGATTGGTATAGAGCCATGATTACTAACTTTTTCATTCCTGAATTGAACAATCATGATGTCCAGGAGCTGTGGTTCCAAGAAGACGGCGCAACATGTCACACAGCTCGTGCCACAGTCGATTTATTGAAAGACACGTTTGGTGACCGCCTAATTTCACGTTTTGGACCTGTGAATTGGCCTCCAAGATCTTGTGATTTAACACCGCTAGACTATTTTCTGTGGGGCTATGTAAAGTCATTGGTCTATGCGGATAAGCCACAAACGCTTGACCCTTTGGAAGACAACATTCGCCGTGTTATTGCCGATATACGGCCACAAATGTTGGAAAAAGTCATCGAAAATTGGACGTCCAGATTGGACTACATCCGAGCCAGCTGTGGCAGTCCTATGCCAGAAATCATATTTAAAATGTAATGCCACAAGATTATCATTCGAATAAAAAAAAATTCATGTCAATCGAATAATACATCGTTGTTTTATTGCAATTTAAAGTTCTATACCTCTAAAAAACACCCTTTACATCGAAATACTGTTTATTTGAAAGAAACAACATATATTATGAACTTTCATTGTCGGATTTGGCATATTCGTCTTCCGTTATATCTTCACAGGCACATCATCGAAATCTGTATCATTTTCACCATCACTGTTACTCTCCTCCATAAATAAATAATCATCTTCTGTTCCATCTAGACTGTTAGATGTACTACATATTTTAAATGACTTTTGAATTAAGTCAGGTTTAATTTCATTCCATGCTTTTTTATCCACTCGCACACTATTTTCAGATTGGCATGACGCATTTGGCCTCCTTTCGTAAATGATTTTTCTCCTTCTAGCATCTATGTATTCCACTGTCGTTTTAAATTTTATTTGAAAGGTTTATTGATGTACGCGTCTAATGGCTGAATTAATGACGTTAATCCGCCAGGAGTAACTGCTATATTTGTATAGCACTCAGTTAGCAATTTTTTTCGTATTATCTGTTAGATGAGATCTGAACATATCCCAAACTAATAGACTTTGTGGATTCCGTAAGGCCCCTGGACGCCTTTGCCAAATATTTTTTATCCACAATTTCACACCATTTTCATCCATCCACCCTTTTTAGTGTACATGAATAAAAACACCTTTCGGGAAATTGGATTTTGGCGCTGTTTTTTTTTAAAAATAACCATAGGTTTTAATTTTGTGCCGTCCGCTAAGCAGGAGAGCACTACTGTAAAATAAGATTTTTCTTGTCCTGTTCCTTTTATGTGAATCGTTTTTGTTCCTTTCATATCTATTGTCAGGGCCGGCACTAGGGGTGGGCAAGGCGGAAACCTTAGGAGGCGGCAAATTGGCCTTAAAATTAACTAGTTTATAAAGAAAATAAACCAAGATTCAAAGGACACAGCTCACAAGCATAATGAATTCCCACTTAAAAATAGCTTAAAACGTAATACTGTAAAATAAGATTTTTCGTGTCCTGTTGCTTTTATGTGAATCGTTTTTGTTCCTTTCATATCTATTGTCAGGGCTGGCACTAGGGGTGGGCAAGGCGGAAACCTTAGGAGGCGGCAAATTGGCTTTAAAATTAACTAGTTTATAAAGAAAATAAACCAAGATTCAAAGGACACAGCTCACAAGCATAATGAATTCCCACTTAAAAATAGCTTAAAACGTAAGCAAAAGCACTCTTTTTATTACAATTTAAATAAATGGACACACATACAAAGTGCTGTAATAGAATTTTTTACCGTGTGTCTTAATCTGTCGAAACATGTTTGAAAAAGCGGGCGGGCGCGAAAAATCAGTCCTCTCTCTCTGACAAGCTTTCAAGCGCTTTTAACCGTGACTATAAAAGGAAAAAAGGCAGTTCTATTGTTTTATTTATGAAATAATTGTAATGCAGATTGGTTACTAGTGAAATAGAGTGCGTTATAATGCAATTACTATTTACTGGGTCTTTTTTAAACTTGGGATGTGTTATAAAAGTAAGGTGAGTAGAATAAGTAAAAAAGATTCAGTTTTTTTCAAGAAATATTTAAATAGCTTCTACAGGATGTTTCTTTTTAAACAAGGCTTTTTCATGTATTTTTAACCGACTTAAAAAAAAAAAAGGTTATCAATTCGATCTTTTTTAAAAAAAAATTTTTTTTTTATGTTTGTCCGACGATTATTTCGGCATATCTCAAACGATTTGAATGATTTTTTTGTTTTTGTTTGATAGGGTATGTTGTTGGATTGGTATCATTGTTAAAAAGGAGGTGTAAAATGTCATCCCTAATTTGGGGGGTAATATTTAGGGGTTGATAAAAAATAAAAGTTTCCGAAAATAATTAAAATTTGATGTGAATGAAGCCAATGGGAATCAAAATAAAATGCAAAATTAAAACTTCTAAAAATCTACCCCTTTCGCCTTTGGGGTTAATATTAAGGAGTGGAAAAAAATAAAGTTTTCCGACTAAATAAGGTTTTCTTTCCAAAAAAATAAATAAATAAAAAAGGCAAATATATAGATTTACTTTACATAACTTCAGTGTGAAGTTGGTTAAAAATAATTTTATACTTTTTTTTAAAGTCGGTTTTATTCTTTTTAAAATTTTATAAAAATGGCTTTTGAAAAACGCTCAATAGAGAATACATTAATCCATTGATATAAGCCAATGGTCTTCAAACTGTGTTCCACGGAACCAGTGGCGTAACGGAGAACATTTGGGCCCCCCTGCAAAGTCAGGTTTAGGGCCCCCACGTTGAATTTTACAAAGGGACTTAACTCTCGGTTTAAATGCATTTTTAATATGTAATTAAGTTTAATATTTAGTGATCCTATAATTTGTTTTAGTAATTTTTTAATTTCTTTATTTTATAATTATACACTATAGAAATGACTCTTTTCTTCTTTTTCTGTGCAACCCTAATTTTAATTTAGTTCCAAAAACATGAATTAATAAATTAGCATTTTTTGCTAATCAAAACTTCAACATTATTGATAGCAATTTTTTTGCTCACGTTTTATTTTACCATTAAGTGTGGGAAGGGTCTAGGTCAGGGGTGGCGAACCTTTATAGGTCAACGTGCCATTTTTTCTGAAGAAGTGCTTAATAATGAGGTATAGACGTGCCGTCAAATAATTTTGACTTGCGATAAGTGGTCAAAACTCGTTATTTATTATGAAAAAAAAACCTTTTGTGTACTATATAGTTGTAAATATTTTAGTTATACGTGTAATTCAAATTAAAGTAACATTAGTGTGACTTCTGTTGTTGCAGATTAGATGATAAATAACATGTCAAGATTATAAGATATTGCTTTTAGTAGAATGCATATTGAATTGGAAACATCTACCAAATGGTTTCTAAGCAGTTAATTATTTTTGCTGTGGTTCACTTTTTTGACAAGAGGATTTGGGATTGGCTTCAAAATGCCGTTTTACAGACGATGTTCTGCATACCACTGTTCCAGTACATAAAACGCACACCGCTTTGTTGCCTTTACTAATAATGCCATGTTTCTAGATTCGCCAAATAAGAAATTCTTTGTTACACTTACCATCTTGGACTTTTTGTTCTTTTGCTGAATTAACCATGTTAAATAACAATTAAAAATCGTAAATTTAACACAAATAAACCTTAAAATATTGTTTTGTCAATAAAATTGACTATGCTATGCTTAGACAAATTTTACATCACAAGCAGCTCTAGTCCACGACGTAACTAAGGCTGGACAATAATAAACCAGTGTGCTCCCGGCTGCGTTTGTTCGTAATACTTCATACTGAACCTTGTTATTTTGAAATAAAATGCAAATCATTTTGATTGTTGGCGTGTCCAAAATATTGTGTTGCGTGCCACTGATGGCACGCGTGCCACTGGTTCGCCATCCCTGGTCTAGGTTATCTCTCTTAATGTTTGTTATAAACAGGGGCGGCCAAACCGCTAGCGCCGGCCCTGTTATTGTTTTATTTCCTATCATGTCAAACGTTACTGGAGTTTCATCCATGTTTCCAATATGTGACAGTAAATATTTCTTTTGCTTTCGAAACCCAATGACATACTTCTGGAATTTGTTGTCCACCTCTTCAGGAAGCATTTGTGAAACTTTTGTTTTTTCTCGCAGAACTAAATTATTGCGTGCTATAAATCTGGTACACCAACTGAAAATTGCTTTCAAATTTTTACTTTCATTTGCATTCTTTTTTTTACCATTTTAAGGCGAATAAAAACGTACACTGTTTCTTGTTACAATTAATCTATTCTGGCGATTTTCTAGGACCCAGTTCGCAACACTTTCTTCTAGAATAGGCCATTTCGTTACTCCTTTACGTAAAGCACATTTCTCCTTTGGCATGTTAATTATTGTCATTTCATTTTTTTTTTCCACTCCCTCATGGAGCTTTCACCAATATCAAACATCCTTGCTGTAGCACGATTTCCATTTTCTTTTGCAAATTGAATCACTTTGATCTTGACTGTGTTTGCTTCGTTTAACAGGACCCATTTTTACTGCTCGCTGTTTGAAACGTATTCAATATTATTCATAGTATTCGTAGTATTGAATATACTACAGACAGCGAGCGTAATAAGTCTCAAGCTTGTTCTAATTTATTTCAAAATTAATCGTCCGTCTCACTCATCACACGAAAGGGGAAAATGAATCAATGTTTATAGAAAAGCGTGGGAAAAATCCAACCATGGCGCCGATTTGGTCCCCCTCTCTTGCGCTTAAGGATTGTATAATTCTAGAAGTATACTATTTTTTCAAAAGAGAGTCAGGAATGATTCATCCAATAAATAATGACTTCAAAACTTACGAAAATTGCACACGTACATTTTAAGTTTGTTTCGCAAAAAAGGGGGTTCGCGTTATACGGCGAATATACCTAAAAATTAAAAAATACAGTATGAAAGTATAGGTGAGCGTTATACGCCGCATTTTACGGTACATGGTTTAAATTGTTAAAATAATTAAAGAACACCTTTCTCATTATACTGAAATGAGCTTTTGGTATAATTTTGCATTTTAAATAATTTATAAAATATTTTTTCAAACATTGCGAAATTTGATCCATTTTTCACATAAAAAATTTGTAACAAATAAATTTTTGAGTTTTTTCGAAAAAGCTCATTTCAGTATATATAAGCCATCATTATAAATATATAAAAAATTTACGTACCTGTGAACAGTAGTTTCTCAGAAAAGATACATGAACATCAAAATTTACATTTTGAGATAAATTGATTTTAATGCATGCAGTGAGACTTCTAATCGGCAAGGACATAAAAAAAATAAAAAGCTCAATTTACATTAAAAGATACATGTTTTGGTTTAGATCAGACTTACAACTTTAAAGCAAAAACGAAGTACTTTGTTTACATTTTTCGCCATTTAAATGGGCGAAGCCCAGTATCAACGATTATTTAAAAATAGGTTTTAAGGGCTCCTAATTGCCCTAAAGGTTAAAGTAAGGTATTTTTAGAAAGGTTAAAATCTATACAATTTAAAAATGTAAAAATCTCAAATTGTCAAAAAAAAGAAAGTATTTAGCTTTCCAACACCCTTTAACAAGGAATATAAAGTGATTTTCATAAAAAGTAGTCCAAGCCGAAGAAAAATATACTATAGTAAATAAATGGGAAATAATTTAATGTTTCTTCTGCGGACCGGTAGTATTTGATCCAAGGACCGGGGTTGGAGACCACTGATTTATTCGAGGTATTTTCCCAGGCTTTTAAAAAAATAGTATACTTCTTGAGCTATAACTCTTTAGGTCTGTCAGTTCTTTTAAATAAACAGTATTTTGATATTTATAGGAGTCTAATTTTTTTTTATATTCTCATCTTTCTACTATCATTTTTATACTCAATGTATAACGCACACTCGTAAATTTCGATCTCATTTTTGGTGTTCAAAGTGCGTATTATACGCCGGATTTTACGGTATGTAGAAGTCTAATTTCTTATGTGTGCTTATTTCTCTTGTTATTTTTTGAAGCTATCACTTTTATACCCTGCATATAATAACGCGCACTCGAAAATTTCGATTCTATTTTTTTCGTTAAAAGTGAGCGTTATACGCGGATTTTACGGTGTATAAGAATATAGGTATGATTCTTTTTTTTTTCACATTTCTCCCTTCATAAATAAATGTAATAAAAGAACTTAACATATAATCATTTTTAAGTGGGTGGTCATGGTAGCCTAATTGTTATGATCATGAACTCGTGGCCGACGTGTCGCGAGTTCGAGTCCTGATGCTACCAATGAATCCCCGTGTAGAGGGGGGCTGATGCCATTATGATTGCCGAGCTCAAAGTCCTCCTCTTGGTATGATGTGGTAGTTTGGAGAGGGGTTGGTGGTGCCTGTTCAGAGTCGTTCTCATCACATGACCGAGGCTCAAAATTACGAGGTCCCACGCCAATAGTCCTCGTGTTGCTCTGTATAATGTGCCGTTAAAAGGGGTCACAGGGGTGTTAAATTTCTCTGGAGGTCTGAAAATATAAACGATTTTTAAACAGGTATAATTTCTTTAAATTTAAGTTAAATAATTCGAATCTTTTACACATTACTTTAAAGGAATGGGGCTTCAGAAAAGCATAAATAATTTAAAATATAATCATAATTTTAAAAATTATAAGCATATAAAAATAAGAAACTTTTCTATAAGAACTATTTATATGGTTTTACGTCGCGCATGCTATTTTCTGAAAAAGTCGGTTTAATTACTAGCTATAAGTTGATTTATAAAGACAAATGTATTCCTAATACTTTGTAGCTACTTTTATATAATTAGAATAATAACTTACATAGTTTAATAAATAAAAACTATAAATTTTTAAAAAATATTTAAAAAATTTCAATATTTTACAAATATTTTGAAATACAAAAGATATATCATACTAAAATTAGGTAGGGTTTAAAGAGTATGATGAATTGTGTGTGTATAATTCTATAAAGTTTTATACATCAGAGGCTAATATTTTAGAAAATAGCATGCGCAAAGCAAAAAATACTTAATATTTATTGTATAATTTTCATATGCTTATGACTTTTGAAATTATTATTATATTTTGAACATTTTATAATTTTCTGAAGCCCCATTCTATTTTAAACAATACGTAAAAGATTCGAATCATTTAATTTAAATTTAAAAGAATTTATACGCGTTTGAAAATCGTTTATATTTTAAGACCTCTAGAGAAATTTAACACCCCTGAGACCCCTTATAGCTTTCACTCACTCAACATAATTTTAAAAAGAATTTAACTTAAGAAAGAATTATCTCACTAAAACATTATAAGATGCGTTTGTAATGGAGAGGTCTCACTCTAAAGCAGCATGAGGGCTGTTGGTAGAATGCCCTAAGGAGCCGAGCTCATCCGAAGAGGGTTTAGAGCGGTCATACTCAACCTGCTGTCGCTGGGCATATGGCTTGTGAAGCGAGCCTCCGTCGTATACCATAAGAGTTAATGTTCTCAACCAGCGGCCTACCGATCCTTTTTAAGTGGTCCGGTCATGCCCATTGCTCTGAAAAATTTACTTAAAAACATTGTGTTAAAAATTTGTTGGGAAATTGTTTGTCAAGAAATCAAATATATCAATTTTGCTTTTTGCTGTAGGTGTTGTACGGGTACGAAGTGATATATATATATTTTTCTATTTGGAACGGTTACGGTTTGTGATAACAGACAACAGTGGAGTTGCGACCATTTTATGGGTGGAACTTATTTTTAACTATCTTTCATATCTTGCAAGCGAAAAGTATTCGGAAAAAGTAAATCCTTTCAATACGGTTGGGAGGTAGACTATTTTGTAGTGAAAAACAAACATGGATCAATAATTGTTTGATTTATCACGGAAGTGCTGTATTTAAAAAAATACCAATAAAAAGGAATCGTTCATTTTTCCTCGAAAATCTGTTTCGAGAGGTGATAAAAAGGCTTTCTTAAATAATCTTTGCAACAGCAACAAAGTGTTTTGTCAGTGGTAATATCACAGCGGTAGCAAAGACATCCTACATAGTTTGTTGTGTTATTGGTAATCATATGAAATCGTTTACTGATGCAGAAATGGTGAAGGAGTGTCTCTTAAATGCTTCTAATTTAGTGTTAGTGACAATAATAATAAAAAAAATATATAAAGTAATAATTAAAAAAAGCAAAACAAGAGTTATAATATTTTGATCAATTTTACACATTTTAAATTTCTAATGTTATCTTGATCTTAAAGCATTCCTCCCCCCTCCCCCATTTATTCTCATGTTGCGGCCCGCGTGAAATAGTTGTCATATGTATGCGGCCCAGCAGAGAAAAAGGTTGAGTACCCCTGGTATTGAGCTAAAAACCGATCCCCGGGGAAACACAACCAACCCCACGCTTCCAGTCTTTATTAAAAAAAAAATCAAATTTTGAAACAGCAGAAGACAGCAAAACTAATTTAAAAGTATTGCCCAATATACATACGTATGCGTAATAAAAAATACAAACTAATAATAGAAGAGGAAAACATATATAAAGGGTAAGGAAGAAATAATATACATTATTCCAGCATTCTTACAAATACGTAAAAAATAATACAACTATGCAATGCAAATGCACCGTACAGAACTGAACTAAATTCAGTGGAGCAACAGCCCATGAGGCCAAGGCCACTGTGCCTATCTCAGTTTTCGTGATCTTAGGCGCTGGAGTGCATGTGCAGATGCTTTTGTCAAGTGGTCAGTCTGATGCGAAACCCCTAGTGCTCAGTTCTCAAGCAAGCTTAATACTCATTTATGGACCCACTGAAGGGATGAAAGGCTGACTCGACCTTGCCCAGCCCGGGATTTGAACCCCAGATCTGTAGCGTGGAAGCGCAATACACTGCCCCTGGGCTTTCAGCACCGCACAGATCCAAAGAAGAAAAAAAAGACAGGAAGCATAAAAAATAATGATAGTAAAATTTCTTACGATTCATGTTTTCAAATGACGCCGTCACGTTGATACCTTTCCTCCTTAATTTGTCCTTCAGTTTGAAGAAAAAAGTATTCAGCACCGGAAGAAGGATTATTCAACGGGCTTTGTTATTTTGAACCTTGGTTAAGTGACGAGGATGACAACTGAGTTTGCACTTCCTCTCCAAATTTTCTCACCACACCAGCGGAAGGGCGTTAAGCCTCGAAAGATTTAACGTACACCAGTCCCTCTACACTAGGGGTTACTTAACCTTTTCTTCTGCTGGGCCGCATACAAATGTCAGCCATTTCACGCGGGCCGCAACATGAGAATAAAAAGGGGAGGGGAGGGGAGGAATGCTTTAGGACCAAGATGACATTGGAAATGTGCAAAATTGATCAAAATATTATAACTCCTGTTTCGCTTTTTTTAATTATTATTTTATTTTTGTCACTAACACTAAATTAAAAGAATTTAAGAAACACTCCTTCACAATTTTTGCAGTAAACGGTTTCATATGATTATCAATAATGTAACAAACTTAGGATGTTTTTGTTACAATTGTGATATAACCACTGATAAAACACTTTGTTTTTGTTTCAAAGAATATTCAATATAAAACCTATTTACCACCTCTTGAAAGAGATCTTGGATGAAAAGTGTCATTGAATGTGTGTGTAAGTCCTGTTTATTGGTATTTTTTAAATACAACACTTTCGTGATAAATCAAACAAGCACTGATCCATGTTGGTTTTCACTACAAAACAGTCAACCTCCAAACCGTTCGAATGTTTTTCGCTTGCAAGTTATGAAAGATTGATAAAAATTGGTTCCACCCATAAAATATTCGCTACACGTTGTCTGTTATCACTAACCGTAATCGTTACAAATAGAAAAATAATATCAATTCGCAGTCGTACATCGACAGCAAAACCGATATAATTGATTTCTTGTCAAAGAATTTCTCACCAAATTTTTAATACATTGTTCTTAAATAAGTCAATTTCTCAGAACAATGGGTCATGACCGGGCCACTTAAAAAGGCTCGGTGGGCCGCAGGTTTAGTATCGCTACTCTACACGGTGGGTCTTCACTGGCCCTGGGACTCGAACTTGTGACATGCTGGCCACGAGTACGTCACTCATGACCTCTAGGTTACCAAGGCTTCTGCTTCTAAAAGGGAAATTTTTCAAGAGGGTGAGAGAGAAGTAACCGTCCCAAACATGTAATTCTGTTTTCGAACTTTAAATGTTAAAATTTATTGGCATATGAGGCTTTCCGACGTCTCTCTTGGATTATTTTTTTGAGTATATATTTTCCGTATATAAATTATATACTACTAATAAGAGGTTATTTTTTAAGCTATTTCACAACTTTTATAACTTTTATAACAAAAAACTGCAAATCCAATTTTGTTTTTCCGGAAACATAGCTTAAAGAATCATCACGATTTAAAGGTAAAAATTATGAATTCCATAAATAGCTCATAAAATTGCTTTTAGAAATGTTTCCGAAAAAAAAATACCGAGTATAGTTTTTTTAAAAAATGTAACATAAATATTTTAAATATTGGTCACTTTGATAGAAAATCATTTAACCCTTAACTTCGCACTGTTGCACTTCTGCAACATATGATTTATTTTAATTTAACAGACTCAATATTTTTTTTAATTACCTACAAATCACTTATATGAGAAAAAAAAAGATTACTGCAACGAAATACTTGCTACTTTTGTCACTAGATGGAAGTACATTTTTTCCAGAAATCACAATTATAAAAATCTCTGATGCCTCAAGAACTGCGATTTGGCTATAAAAAGAATCCATTATATTTTATGCTTCTTGTTTATTGACGAAATAAATTACCAAGTAAGAAATTTAAACATTTTATGATGAGTAATAAAATCCTCATATAAAAAGTTTTGTAATTTACAGCACTATTGCGCAATGTTGCACTTCCGCAACAAACAACAACAAAAAAAATGACTGAAATTCAATTTAAAGCTGCTGAATTTTTTTTTTCATATTTTTCTCTTTTATTATTACATAAGAACTATAGCTGATATAATTTTTTCATAGAAATTTAAAAAATTGTGAAGTTAAGGGTTGAACGAGATAACTTTTATATTTCCACAACGACAATAGGATTAAAATTGTAACGGTATAATTTTCCAAATTTAGATGAAAAAAAAATTGCTTGAAATTTGCCAAAAAATTATTTTATTTTTTGAAATAACAGGCAGTGACTTTTGTTTATACAGTAATGGTTCGGAAAAAAAAGTGGATTTGGACTTATTTAACGATATTCTGTGATACATTGCTTGTAATTCCAGATTTGGGTAAATCATTTCTAAAAAACCATAGCTTACTACCGTCTTAATTATTTACGTACAATAAATCTGATTCAAAAAATCTTCATGAAGAAATCTAGTTCGTATACTTATTTACATATGCGTAATATAGTTATGCAGAAAGTCTCACCATAAAGCAACATGAAGGAGCCGGATCTCGTAGTTTTGATTTCCGGTCACGAGGACGACATCTGAGCTAGTACCTCGGCTCTAACTACCATGCCACTCCAACGGGAGGACTTTGAGCTCGACAAAAATAACGCCCCATCTACACGGTGGGTCTTCAGTGGCATCAGGACTAAAAGCTACAAGCCGGCTTCGAGTTCGTGATCATAATCACTAAGTTACAACAGCCATTTGCAGAAATGAGATTTTAATAAAAAACGTAAAAAAATGTCTATTTCTTTTTACGGATATCATTTTACAACATCACTTTATTTTTCTTTATTTTCACAATATTATGAATATTTACAACAATTACTGAAAAAATAGGATTCAACCAAGTAGGTACCCTTTCCCCCAAAAAATGTAAGATTATTCTGAATTCCTTTATAGTAGCATGAAATGAAAAAGTAATGAACGATCATTATCGATTTTCATTTTTAATCCGAACATCAACTTCCTAAAAATAATCATGAATATCAACTCATTATTTCATTTAAATGTTTTAGTAAAATATTAAACATGCATAATTATACAAATTTAATATGTAAATAATAACTGAACGATTTTTTAAAAAATGCAAGAGAAATTTTGTATGCTGAATTGCTAATAACATTTACAGCATGCATTTCATTCTGTCAAAACGATTATTTCTAAAACAAATATTTTAGTCAACAAAAAATTTAACATTTGTCTTTTTGTAACGAATAATAATAATTATGAAACACAATTCAAGAAATAGCGGTAATTCTATTTTTAACTTTTATTACCGTCTGCCTTTTTTTCCACACATTCTTATCTTCACTAACTTAAAAACACGAACAATTTACTAAAATTCTCAGCATTTTTTTAAATCATTGAAAGCGGAATTTAATTAGCCCCAAAATGAAAACTAAAATAATAATCCAGGTTTGGTTTTCTACGGCGAAACAGCGCGTTATTGATAGTTTTTTCCCCAGACCCCATCTTCCATCGGCGCCTGTAGCAACAGAGCGTCTGAAGCCTGTGTCGGTCTCTCCGTCTGAATAGGTATTCAGCACGCCTGGCTGTGTCTTGCCTTCCCTCCCCACAGCTGCACTTCCCCCCGTTCGAGTAGCGTCCGAATCGTGCATGCGAGAGTCGTCTGCTGCAGGACGAATGCTATATTTTTGTTTTGTTTGTTTTCATTGAAATTTTGTTACTAGCCTCACTTGTACATCAAAATTTTGAATATAAGGTAAGTGCATTGTAATCATTAATTCGTAAATTGAATATTTCTTCCCTGCAGCTCAATCGACTACTTAATTTTCAGCTGTTAGCGAAATGATAGCAACAACAATGGAGTTGAGTGTGAGTGCGCTTAAATTCTTGAGGTCAATACTTTCCGCACCCAACAATGTGATACGTATTCAGTATGCAATAATTACGTTGGAGTACTAGATATTTCATGTGCTTTATTGTTTGATATACGTCAAATGTTCAGTTAACTAGTGCATGGATTTCGGTTCATGTGTGGGAGAAGGGGAGATGTGTTGTGTGTACTCTATTTAAATCATCTAAAGCGGTTTACTTCGAAAAGCGGAAATACTTGAGTAGTTATTTATTTATCGTAATTTTTCGAATCTTTCATTTCCCGTTTGCATAAGTGCTGATTTCCTTCGTTTATATTTATGGCATGGAGATTTGAAAGCTAGTGAAAACTGTTTGACATTAAAATCGATTGCTTCCAAACGATTTATACATCCATCAACATAAACATGCTTTTAATTGTATTTTTATCAAACTTGTTCTCAAAAAATGTAATCAGCATTTTAAATGTGATATGTGTTGTACATACTGTGTATGCACAAGTTTCATTTCTTCGTTCTTTTTTTTTTTTCTTCAATAAATAAAGTATCAGTTGCATTAAAAAATTCTAAAACATTATTAGTTCGAATAATTTTTGTGCTGACGTTTTCATTAATTTTAAACAAAATTAAAATTTTTGTTGTCGAAAAATGTATTATTCTAAATATCTAGCTTATTCTTCAATTCCGTTAAGGAATCGTTAAAAATAAGAAAATTATTTCGAATACAATAAATATTTTTAATCGTTTATTGAAAGGTAAATATATCTTGTTTATGTGGCATATAAATATATACTTCTGTTATTTAATGTAATTGTTTATCTTGTTGAATTGATTTTTACTTTATTGATTTTGGTTTTACAATATTCATTAATTTTACATACATTCACATTAATTGTCAATTGTTTGTTTATAGAAATTAGTGGTTCTAATTTAATCGTGGTAATTTAACATTTCACCACACTTTATGGTTATGTTATATATTATACTTAAAAAAATTGATTTACCAATAATATATTGATTTTTAACTCTGGAATTTTTAATTCAAGTATTTATATTATAAATTTATGAGACATATATATATATATATATATATATATATATATATATATATATAATCATTACCTTAAAAATACTATTGAATGAGATTTCTCAAATATATTGTAAAATCTGCATATTTCATTAAAGTTACAAGACTACATGTCGTGAAATTTAATTATATTTAATTTGCATATTAAATTATACTAACGTGAATTAGGTTTAATATTTTCAGTAATGCACACATTTGGCTAAAATGTTAAAAAGTTGTAATGGCAGAGAGAGAAAGCTAGCCAATACAGTGTTTTCTTAAGAGTCGATATTTTCAAAAATAAAAAATTTAATCATTCATTTACTGTACACTTCTTTTGGATTTGTACTCCATATATAGCTTTTTGTGCAAATCTTCAACTGGCTAAAGTGCAGATTAAGATTAACTATTTATATTAAGGATTTCCCCCCTAAAATGGATCTTTGAATTATACAATTGTGAATTTTTAAAAGTGTGATGGTAAAAAAACTAAAAATTGATCGGAATCAGAGAAAGCAATTGAAAAATAACCAATTGAGTAAACATTTTTATGCATATATATTGTCAAATTCTCTAATAAATGAGAAACCACATTTCTTGCAGAAATAGGTGGAATTTTTACCAATTTTTTCTTCAATTGTTGACAAATGATGTAGGAATTTTGAGCAAATCAATTATTAATTAGATGGGTACATATTATACTGTCATCCAATTTCTTTAAATCAAAAGATGTTGCTAAATGCTGTGATATGCAATCAATAGTGAAAAACTGTTCATTCCATGTTTCAAAACAATAACAGTTCTAGGCAATGTTTTTTGAACTGATCATGTCAATTTATTTAGCGAAATTAATCAATGGTATAATATGAACGAATCATAAAATAGAAGTGTATCTTGTAATTATCTATTTTTTTTACAATGCTAACAGATATAATATTTTAGGTTGCTGTAATGAGGTTGAATTTTAATGATATAATCTGGGAGATAAATTTTATATCCAGAAAATTCAAAAAGAATGTTATGAAAATAATATTAATGGGGTGTTGGATTGAAAAAGAAAGTGAAACACACAAGGTTTTGTTAAGTCTTAATTTTTTTTCTTCAATTACTGATATTGAGATTGTAATAGTTCTCTAACTTTACATATGCATTTTAATTTTGGTTTGTTTTTATGATTTTAAATTAAGCAGTTGTTTGAAATGAATTCCAATAAAATAATTGGATATTTGTTTACATATAGCAAACCATTTTTATTAAATTCTTATTTTTGTCTACCTAAGATTTTAAAGGGCCCTAATTTTTACTGTCATGTTATTCATGTAAATATTACTCCTTTCCAACTTATTTATTTTGAAACTTTGCTTTTGCTTAAGTATTTAAGATTGGGGTACTTTTCCATTTTGGGAGGCCGGGTGAATTTTTTCTTGTAAAGTTAAACACCTAAACACAAAATGAAGATAATACTCTCAATTCTGGATTCAAATCCTAAATTATTATTCAATTGAGGAGGCATGAAATTTTTGATTGCTTGCAACATTGGAGAAAAAAAGGTTATTTTTTTCATATTATCGTCTCCACATAAATGCACACAGTATTAGTGGCATTTGACGATTTTTATTGCTATTTTATGCCTCCTAAAGCAGAATAGTACCAATTGAGCACTTGCATATGTCATACTATTAATCAATTTCGTCATACTATTAAATCAATTTCGTCAAGTCAAAAGACATCACTAAATGCTGCAATATACAATCAATAGTGGAAACTGTTCCCTCGCATGTTTAAGCGCATTAATAATAACAACAACAATGACAGCATATGACAATATTCTTTGAATTTGCAATGTCTTTTTGAATGGCAAAACCGGTTGTTTTTAATACTTAATCCAAGCATAAAAAATTCTTATTCTAAATATTGAAATTAAATCTTAAAATATCTTCAATAAAACAGAGAAAACTGTTTTTAAAATAGGTACATAAAAGAAAATGACTGTGACAACTCGAAGAACAGCTAGTACAGAAACCATTCATCACCTCTGGGATGCCATTGTTTATGCTCGACAACAAAAGACAAATTGCCAGTATTCAGCGCATATCAGGTTTCATGCGTCGGAAGCAACTTTTTAATTGGGAAAAAGAATTGGAATATGCTTTGCGTGATGATTTAGTTGAAATGAAAAGGAGTGTTGGATGCAAAGGCTCAAAAGCAGGAGTTGAGCAGGATTCGTACAGAATACCAGAAAAGGATGTTGTGAGTATTATAATAAATTTTATTTTCTTAGTATAGTTAGCTGAATGAAAAAATTTGGCACAAGATTTATAAAATTGATTGCGTTATCAAAGTGATTATGAGAAGTCTCTAAAATTTTACCAAAATCTATTGTAATGTGGAATCATACAAATTTTAGGTTTAAGTGTAGAAATAGGTGGCCCCTTGGATTTGGCGATGCTTATCTAGATGTTAGAATGAATCAACTCTTCATTACTTTGGCTTCACTACATTACTTTGGCTTCACACTACATTACTCTTGAAACACCTATCGCTACATATAAGTAGTTTGGCGACTGATTTTGATTGTCAAAAAATTGGCTCCACCAAGGGGCTGCCTATTCTACACTTTAACCAAATTTTGTAGGTATAAATTAATAAATATTACCAGTGGCGCACACAGGAATTTTCAGAGGGAGGGTCGGGGTGAAAGTTCACCATTCTTGTATCATGCTCCTTTTGATTTTGTCGATTTTCGGGGAACAAAACACAGTAAAAACTAATTATTGAATAGATAATTAACGTTAATTCATAAAAATTAATCATTAATAACAAACACTTAATTAAATTTTCGTACTATGTACTTAGAATTATAATCAATCAAAAAAATCAAGGACTTTGGGGGGTCTGCACCCCCAGGACCTCCCCTTGTGTGCGCCACTGAGTATTACATATTTTACTTAAGAAAAAGAATCTTATTTTTAATTATTTAAAGCTATATACCGTATTTTCCTGTATATAATCCGCGGCGTATTATCACAAAACCTTTTTGAGTAAAAAAAGCATTGTATAATCCGCAGCGTTGTATAATCCGCGGCATTTTTACGGCGAATAATCCAAAAATATAAACTGCCAATAATGAGTGTCATATAAGATAAAAAATACACAATATAATTAAATAAGTAAGTAAATTGTACAGAAAAAAAAAAGTTATTATGAAACTTCTCTTTAAATATATATAATATTTTTATGATAATCTCAATGAGACATAAAAATTCTCTGCTACTGCCATCTATATTTTGAGTTGTTAAACAAAACATATATATATATACACGTGGAAAAAAACTTTTTTTTTAATTTAGCAAGTTAACAGCAAAAAAATTAAGACAGATACTGCTTTTTTCCATTGTCTCTTTCTTTTAAATTCCATTTATTTATTTCTTCCTCTAATTCTGGTCAGTGAAGTTTTCCATGACTATCGGCTCTTTAAGCGTCGATCACATTTTTTCAAAGTGGTCGTTTTTCTCACAAACGAATATTCAATTCGTCAACATTGAAAAAACTTGCAGCTTCCGACTTCGGTAGCCTTCTCTATAACTTTTAACTTGAAGTTTGCAGTGTAACTTAACGCTTTCGCTTCAACATGATGAAAACTTTCAAATGACGTAATAGCTCTAGTCTAGAGAAAATCGGAAATGGCGCCAGCGACTCACGCAACTGTTTTTTTCTTCCGACGAGTGAATTCGTTTTGAATGCAAGTGCACAAAAGCTAGTTATGGCTCATATACATCATCCAAGTCATGAAAGCGCCATATATTATTTATTTTATAAAAACAAAAACAGCATTTCTTTCAAAACTTTATTGTTAGCTTTTCTGATAGAGAATGTTTACTTCAGATAATCCACGGGCGGCGTATAATATGCACTGTAAATTCTAAACTTTTTTAACACATAATTCGCTTATTATATACAGGAAAATACGGTAAATACAAATCTTGTTTGTGTTTCAGAGATAATTATAAGAAAAATTTAGGTTATAAAGGAATGTAAGAGTTTTTAAATACATTCAAGATAGTTAAAAAATTTTAATTACATAGAATGTATTAGTTTCTAATATTTTAATGGGACCAATATTTTGTATATAATCGGGTTATTAAGTATATTTTGTTATAATTGAAGTTGTGAATTTAAAGCAAAAGATTTATTCAAGATATATTGAATGAAGAAAGAAAAATCAAGTAATATTTATAAACTAAAAATTCAAACAATTAAAATCAAAAGTACTTTCATATTAACTTGTATTTTTAATGATGTAATGCTAGAGATTAACTATTTATCAGAGTTTAATACCCATATATTTAATGTGTTATAGGAATCTGTTTGACATCATCCTAAACACAATTACTGAATTTGTGTTGGTATTGGTCAAATATTATCATTGACTTGTTAATATCCAAATACCAAAATCTATCTAACATGTTGCAGTGTGGAAAAAAAAAATGTATAAATATGTTAAATGCTATAAGAAAAAAGCGTAGCCAAATTTTAAAGCTATTTGCCATTGGTAAATTAAAAACCTCTCTAAATGATACATACAAATTATATTGAAGAATTCTTAAAAATATCAATCAACATAAACATCATTAAGAATAATCATTAAAAAATCACATGATGGCATTTAAAAATAATGAAAATATTAGTTCAAAAACATAGTAAACAATTTGAAAAATTTTCTTACACAAAATTCTTAATTACATTTAACATGGTAAAAATTAAACTTTCAGAGAAATTTAAATTTTTATACATTCTTGAAAAAATCATCTTTTTAAAAACTTTATTGCTGCTGGCAATTCACTCATGCATTCAGTGGCGTAACAAACACCCATTGACCCCCACACATGGGCCCAGCGAGTCTAGGGAGCCCCAAACCTATAGTTTTGTTATCCGTTATAAGATCTTTGGGGCCCCAAATCTGTGACGTTGCAGTACGCCCTATCTAATATTTCTGTTATGCCACTGTATGTCTTTTTGTAATGTTGGAATAAATTGTGGAAATGTTTAATGGTATAGAATTACGGGCAATGTTTTAACATTTCTACTTGAGTATTAAGGTTTTTTATTTTAATCAATTCAGAACATCTGAAGCACCTTCTACCGGGGAAGGGGCATATCGATAAGAATGGTGAAGTACTCTTATAATAGTCACCATGACCAAAAGTAAATATGAAGGTGAAATTACATGCTTTTCTTTTTCATATTTTTGATTTCAAAGTGAACATTTCTTGCATTTTTTTTATTTTTCAATTTTTTGCTTTGCTCTATTTTCTGATAATTAGGTTTTGACAGCTGTCATAAAAGAAAATGCCTCCAAATTTTAAGTAAAATATTCTTATGTTTTGGGATATGTTCTGGTTATTTCCTTACCCTTGAATAGTTTTTCAGGTGAATGCTTTCTTTCCCTCTTCCATTTTCTTTCAAAACTAAAGATAATGATAAAATTCAACTTCTGCTTTTTTGTCAATGATGAAATGTGCTTTTGTCACATTTAGGGTATAGTGATGCCCATTTTATAATCACCAGCTAGCTGCCTAATCCTTTTTATGAACCCCAATCCCCACTTTTGTCAAGAATAGGATAAAATTGTCCTCTATTTTGTTTAAGCTCTTGAAAGCTACTCATCATTCAAGTTAAAAAAAAAAAACTGCTTTTTCTTTAATGGTGGTTTTCAATGGTTTTAACATATAGGAACTTTCCCGTGATTTATAAAAAAATCTAGGTACTTGCATATTATCACAATTATCGCACTCTACTAATTACTCACCTAGTTAGTTATCCCGATTTCTCTATGTGTTGTTCACTTCATTTCATATAATATAACCAGGTGCTTCATTTCATATGTCGCCAATAGTTTCTATAATACGTAAGTACCAAATCTTAACTAAGAACAAATAAGGAATAAGAAATATTTTGAATTTTGTACAGTCATTAAGTAAAGAAAAAATATATATTTTAATTAAGGCAAAAAATCTACTCCAAAGTAATATATATATATATATGTATATTTATTGGAATGTATTTCATCTAAATCTTTTTTATTTTTTAAAAAACTTATCTAAGATGATGCTATTAAATATTTCATATAATCTTAATTTGAATCTAAATTCTAAAAGGTATAAATCAATCTTGAATTATAAGCACCTTATAAATTTACCTCTATATTAAACTTAATTTACAATGTAAAAAGCTAATTTAATTGAATTAAAAGTTTTAATTTTTAATGAAAGCAATTTTTTTTCATGCCAAACTTTATAAAAGTTGGATCAGAGTTATTATTAGGCTTATTAGTGTTAACTTATAAGGGGTGATCAAATGAAAAGGTACAAAGCGACACAGTGGTAAATGTAGATTTGATTCAAAATATACACCATGAGCCTGAGCACAATGATCCCACTGATAAACAAGCCGCAGGATTCCTTGTTCCCAGAATTCCTGTGCCAGTGACGAGACCCAGTCCTTCATGTTCTTGAGTACGTCGTCTAAGTTGAAGTGCTTCCCTTTCAGGTGTTTCTTCAGTGGATCTAACACATGGAAATCACAGGGCGACATGTCCGGACTGTGGGGGTGGATGGTCCAATGTCTCCCATTTGAACTTGTCCAGTTCCATTTGTGTGACTCTGGAGATGTGTGGACGCGTTATCATGGAGCAGAACCACACCCTCCGTGAGCAGCTCCGGTCTTTTGTTCTTGATGGATCTGTGTAGGCGTTGAGTGTCTCACAGTACACATCAGGAGTTGATGCTTGTTCTGTGCTCAAAGAATTCTACAAGTAGTGGACCTTGAACGTCAAAAAGAACAGTGAGCAACACCTTGCCTGCTGACTTCACGGCTCTGAACTTTTAGGGACAAAGCGGGACGCATGCTTCCACTGCATGTTGTCCCGCTTTGTTTCTGGCCGTAGTGATGGCACCAGGTCTCATCACCTGTGACGATCCGCTTCATGAAAGCGGGGTCTTCGTGATACCAAAACAGATTTTTGCAGTCCTTGTCCCATACGCAGTTCCTTTTGCTGGTCGGTGAGCTGCCGGAACCAAGTGGCACACACCCAAAGTAAGTCTGTAACAATTGTCCACCGCGGTTCCATAGCTGACATCCACCTTCAGCGCTAACATTCGCAATGTGACATGCTGATCACTTCTCACTAGGTCATCTACCTTGTCGATAGAGATCGCTCGTGATGACAGTGTTTGCCTTGCCTGGCCTGGTCTCTGGTCATCACCCACACTCTCCGTCCTGCATGAAACGGGCACTCCATTTTCTGACAAAGACTTGTCAAAGACACATTTCTCCCGTAAGCGGTCACCATCCCCGATGAATAGCTGGGTTTCTCACTTTCCGCTGTCAGAAATTGGATAACACTTCACTGCTCCTCAATCGTTGAATTTTGCAACATGAACACCATCCTGTCCTCATACGGACTGCCGCACCATTTGACGCCGCTTTTTATAAAGAGCCTTTTTGCTCTCTGCTGCGTATGATCACGATCCCAGTCGGAGCCTCCAATGGCATCCCGAGATGTCTCGGTACATTCTCCTTGGCGGAATATGCAAATATTTAACTGTTTCATTGTTATGTTGTTTCGTACCTTTCATTTGATCACCTTGTATTAATGGCTTTCTAGTGTGTAGATGTATTTTATGTATTATAGATGTAAATAAAATGGAATTATCTACAGATCAGAGACAAAATAATATGAACACCCAGAAAGAGAGAAAAGCTTTATTAATAATGGTAGTTGGACCCCCTTTGACTGAATTACAGACTGTATGCGGTGTGGGATGGATGCATAGAGGCTATGAACAACTTGTAATGGAATATGAAGCCATTCTTCGTGGAGAGCGGTCTCTAATGCGAAATCGCAGATGGTGGAGGGAATCGAGCACGTAGTTTTGACTCCAAATATCCCCACAAATGTTCAATAATATTTAAATCAGGTGACTGGGGCCAATCAAGATGACCTACTTCCCCCACTCATGCTCTGCAAACCATTCTTGCACTATTTTAGCAAGGTGGATAGAGCATTGTCATCTTGATAAAGTGGGCATTCTCCGGGAAATGAAGTCTGGACAAATGGATGCACCTGATCCCCCAGGATATTGACATAGTGGGCAGCTTTAACCTTGCCATGCAGTGTAACAAGTGGCCCATCGCCCCATACCATAAGGGACCCACCTCCATGCTTAACAGTCGCACGATGCATTCAGGAGCAAATGCTTCTTTGGGCGTTCTCCACACATAAACGCGTCCGGTGGTTTGGAATAGGGTGAAGGTCAATTCATCCGACCAGATGACTTATGTTGCCACTGTTGTGGGTCACTGTCTGTGTGTTCTACACCACTGGCGTCGCTGTAAAGCATGACATGCTGTTACCAATGGTTTTACGAATTCCAACTCTCTTCCATACAAGTTGAAGCATGAAGTTCCCTTTTGGACGGTTCTTGCTGAAATAGGGTTACGAA
This sequence comes from Trichonephila clavipes, assembly GCA_019973935.1. Classification (NCBI taxonomy): domain Eukaryota; kingdom Metazoa; phylum Arthropoda; class Arachnida; order Araneae; family Nephilidae; genus Trichonephila; species Trichonephila clavipes. The sequence goes on from BMAU01002257.1 coordinate 43,433, forward strand.
GATGACTATTCACCTCAGACATTATCTGGGATAGCGTTGCTTGCGCTTTCGGCTACTATGCGGGTTAAACTCTTTTATCCCTGTCGGTAAGCTTTCTTTTCCGTCCACTGTTGTGCTTGCCAGACGTCACATTCCCTGCATTTTTGTATGCTGTCATAGCGGCAGATACAATACTCCTTGCACGCCCCAAATAAATGGCTGTTTCCGTCACCGAGCAACCAGCGCACCTCATTCCAACAATCATACCTTTTTTGAACTCTGACAGTCGTCATTATTGCGTTTTTTCAGAAATTACAATTGACGGCGTGCAGCACCCCTATCGAGCTGTTGGAGCGCAACTGATACTTTACCTTCGAATTAGCTAGGCGGCGGACTGCAACGCTAACTGACATGCGTGTTGTGCGTCTTTGAAATGGGCCATGCCTTTTTCACGGGTGTTCGTATTATTTTGTCACCCATCTGTATAATAGATGTAAATAAAATATGGAATTATGTATAATAGATGTAAATAAAATAGAATTATATATGTAAATAAAATAGAATTATGTATAATAGATGTAAAAAATAAAATAGAATTATGTATAATAGATGTAAATAAAATAGAATTATGTATAATAGATGTAAAATAAAATAGGAATTATGTATAATAGATGTAAATAAATTATGTATAATATTTTTTTTAAAAAGACTAAAAATTGAATTGGGTGTTTTTAAAAATAGTCAAGTATTTGAGACTAATATTTAAAGAGTATCTGAGGTAAGGTGTAACATTTATGAGCATACTTCTATCCTCACTCAAGAAAAGGAATAATATTTTAAAAATAAAATTTGTAGAATTTTCTCGGCTTGCTGCAATTACTTTTTATACATTTGTGACACTAAGTTTAAAAAGATCTATTATTTAAATATATCTTAGCAACAAATAAAAAATTAATTACTTGGAAAAAAGAGAGTAAGAAGAGAAAATCTCCAATAGCCAATAAATTTTAATTTTTTGGATGTATATTTTAATTGAAACTTTCTTTTTCCTTTCAACTATAGAATTTTCCCCTTTCTGTTTTTATAAAAGAGGCCATAATAATAAATAAATAAAATAAAGTAATTTGGATTATTATGATTTTTAAAAATCTGAGGTAACTGAATGGGCTGATATGCACTTAATCTATCGAGACTCAAAGTCCTCATTTGGCAAAGGTCATCAATTTCAGAGTACATACTTATTATTCGACAATGGCTCAAATTACATGGTTTGTTACTAATAGCACTGGGATTGCTTCACGAGTGCAATGCTAACGGTCAAGGAAGATCCATTAAAATTATTTCATTCTGGATAAAAGCGAATGTGATTTGATTTCAAATTTCAATGATTGATTATTTATCAACATTGTACTTACATGATAAGACATGGCTTAGTGACATCTATTTTTTTTCTAACTTTACATAGCGAATGTGAGAATTTTGAGTCACAATAGATTAAACGTTCAACAGCTCCACTACGTTGTGGATCTTTGTAGAATCGAACTTAAACATATAGTTCAACTGGAAACATCCTACTACCTTGTGTTAACTACCAAGGAACACTAATTCAATGTAATAAGGTAATAATATCATTCCTACAAAATGTATTATCCATGCATTATCACATCAAGTTCTGCCAGATTTCTCATAGAATTTTGAGAAACTGTATATTTAATTCCATTTGTGAAAAATCTTTTTTTTTTATAACAGTTTAAGAAATAGTAAATTTAGTCTTTAAGGCAAATTTTGCGCCAGTTTGCAGAATATCAGGAAAATTAAAAGCCATTAAAAAGCTTAGCCTTAAAAGTATTGAACTGCCAGAATCGCAAATAAGTTATGCATGGAAATTAATTTGAATAATCTTGAATCATTATATATATAT
>BMAU01002258.1:0-26721 GCA_019973935.1 Trichonephila clavipes
CATATTGTTATAAAATTAAAAAAAAGAAATCATAAAATTAAGCCATCCCAGGTGGCAACTGAACCGCGACCTTTGGATGAGAAAACCAACGTATTGTCCAATGCGCTACAGAGGCACAACGAGGGATTTTCCTTTTTATTTATGGTGTTGGACTATTCTTTTTGTTTTTTACTATTTATTCATTAATTTAATTTAATTAATTAATGTTTGAAAAAATTGTATTAACATCAAGTGTCATCCACTACACGTTTAGAAAATGTATTTGAACTTGAGTGAACGAATAAAAAGTATTTTATTTACGATGGAAAATTTGAACAAGATATATAAATAAACAAAGAGGGTGTGAACTAATAGCAGGAATTGAAAAACAGAATAATTTTGTTAAAAAAATAGGAACACTTGCAATTGAGAACTCTTTTTCATAAGTAAATACTAATTATCCAAATTTAAAATGGAAGATTTTCTTTTATTAGCTGTGCTATGTACATTAACCAACATTTTCAAAGAGTATTTCATTTTCAATTTTCATAGTAAATTTTAAAATATACCCTCAACTCCCGAATCGTGGTGGAGAGGGCCAGGATTCTACAGGGCCCAAAGCCTGAATGCATTTAACCAATGTATAAAATATTGAAACCAAAACCTGACTTTGCAAAGGGAAGTGGCGTTAAGTACACCCCCACATTGCGGAGTGGACACGATTCTAGGGAGCCCAAACCCTGACTGATGTAAAGTACGATCATTTTGTATGGTCCGGCTTAGGGCATAAAACCTGACTTTGAGAGGGGCCCTCAAATTCTACGCTGCGAAACTGAAGAAGTCCTAAATATCCTCCGATATACCACTGTAAAAACGTAATATTTTGTATATAATGTATAGAGATATATATATATTTATATATATATTTAATACTTATAATTGAATTGGTCTTATCTTAGATGTATTAAATTAAGGAACTTTCACATTTTATTATTCACACATATCTAAAGGGTGTTTTTTTCAGGTATAGAAGTTTAAGTTGGCATTACTTTCCAAGATGGTGACCGATTTAACAGCTGTCAAGTGATTTATTCTCAGTTTGGTTTGGCAATTCATCAAAACGATCATCAAGCAAGGCGTAGATTCGTCGAATGGGCCCAAAACGAGATAGCCGTTGTTCCCAATTTTCATAAGCGAATTATGTTTAGTGATGAAGCGCACTTCTGGTTGAATGGCTACGTCAACAAACAAAACTGCCGCATTTGGAGTGAAGCTAATCCACAAGTGTATATCGAAACACTGTTACATCCAGAAAAACTGACTGTTTGGTGCGCTTTATGGGCTGGTGGAATCCTTCTTCAAAAAAGATGAAGGCCACAACGTTACAGTCAATGGTGATCGATATAGAGCCATGATTGCTAACTTTTTCATTCCTGAATTGAACAATCATGATGTCCAGGAGCTGTGGTTCAAAATAGACGGCGCAACATGTCACACAGCTCGTGCCACAATCGATTTATTGAAAGACACGTTTGGTGACCGCCGAATTTCACGCTTTGGACCTGTGAATTGGCCTCCAAGATCTTATGATTTAACACCGCTAGACTATTTTCTGTGGGGCTAAGTAAAGTCATTGGTCTATGCGGATAAGCCACAAACGCTTGACCATTTGGAAGACAACATTCGCCGTGTTATTGCCGATATACGGCCACAAAAGTTGGAAAAAGTCATCGAAAATAAAATTGGACGTCCAGATTGGACTACATCCGAGCCAGCCGTGACAGTCCTATGCCAAAAATCATTTTTAAAATTTAATGCCACAAGATTATCTTTCGAATAAAAGAAAATCCATGTCAATCGAATAATACATTGTTGTTTTATTGCAATTTAAAGTTCTATACCTCTAATAAAACACCCTTTATATACTATACAATTATAATTCCTCGTCAATAAACCAAACCACCTTGCAATTTCACATTTGAGTTAGCTTGCTTATGGAAATAAAAAAATAAAATTGCAGTTATACGTGGTCTGGCTATTAAATAAAGAGACGGGTTACAAAAAAAGGGTTTTATTATAAAAATTATTTTACATTCGAATGCTCCCCTTCAATATACTCCCCTCCCTCGCTACACACCTTTCCTTCCTTTTTTTCTATTGATCAAAGCAGTGTTGGAAGTCTTCTTTTGTGAGGGCCTTTAGGAGCTCTGCTGTGTTTTTGCTTTACCGCTTCCATAGACTCAAATCGGGTCCCTTTCAAAGCAGATTTTATCTTCGAGGAAAAAAGTCGCACTGTGCCAAATCTGGCGAATACGGTGCGTGTTCGAGCACTAGAGTGCGTTTATCGGCCAAATACCGTTTCACAGATAGCGCGTTATGGGCGGTGTCTTGTCCTGGTGCAAAATGCACGAGTTGTTCTTCCACAACTCGGGCCATTTCTTACAAACTCGTTCTCGCAGTGTTACCAAAACTGACAAATAGTAAGTCTGGTTGACAGTCTGACCCTCAGGAACCCATTCAGTCATCCCGATACTGTTAATGTCGAAAAAAATCAACATTGCCTTGAATTTTGATTTGGACATCCTTGCATTTTTGATTCTGGGCGATTCAGGCGTCTTCCAATGCATCGATTGCCGCTTTGTTTCAACATCGTATTGAAAAATCCTCGTTTCGTCGCAAGTAGTAATGTTTTTCATCCATCAGGAATCTTCTTCTAATCTTTCAAGGAAATCTGAGCAGACCTGTTGACGCAAGAGCTTTTGGTCAGGAGTCAGGTTTTTGACACCAACTTCGCACAGACTTTTGTCATGTGTAATTCCTCGTGTAAAATTTATCTAACCGTTTCTTTATCGGCGTTTAGAGCCTCCACAATCATCCGGATGCTCATTCGACGATCTGCACGCACAATTTGGTTGATTTTGGTCACTGTTTCAACTCCGGAAACAGTAACAAGGCAACCTGGGCGCTGGTCATCTTCAGTGCTCTCTCGGCCCACACTGAAGCGCTTACAACACTGAAAAACACGCGCCGAGATAGAGAATTATCCCCATAGGACTCTTGCAACAATTTATATCACTCAGTCGGAGTTCTTTTCAACTTAACGAGAAATTTGAGATTGATACATTGCTCCCCTGTTTTTCGTCACACATGGTTTTCGGCACGAGAAAAAAACACGTTCGTTTCAAAACACTACTGCACAAATACTATAATAGTGACGAAAACGTGTTTTGGTACGTGAATAGACAAGATTTCCAGATACCCAACGCACTACTTGTTTCCCCGCTCCTCTAGGACGCCATCTAGGCGCGCAGTCTCGTTATTTAATAGCCAGACCTCGTACAATATACTCACCTTATATTTTCAGTTGTTCTTCTAAAAGCGAGATATAATAAACAACACTGAAAAGTTATCCAATGCACAGACAAATTGAAATAACAGCATTTAATATGTACTGTATGTTCGTTGAATGTTACAAGTTGTATGTTACAGAAATTCTAGTTCAAATGAGAACGAGATATGTAAAGAGGACTTTTTGGGGGTGGTAATGATCAGTCAGGTCAAGGACGATTTTTTGCTCTAGGGCAAAAAGTGTTGAAACTTTCGATCACCGACACACCCTGTTATGTATCAGCATGACATCGCGAATCCCAAGAATGTAAACATACCCTCCCTGACTACCAACACATGTCTGAGTGATTTAAAGGTTACTCAATAATCCTAAGATTGCTTCTGTAACTTACGTAGACTTATTAATATTTCTTCTTTTCTCTTAAGAAATCAGTAAACATCTCACTATATTAAAATACAACCAACTACCTTTTTTAAACGGTAGACACTTTCCTTCGGAAACTGTAAAAAAGTGCATGTGACTTATGTTAGATTTAGATATATGTTTCATAACTTTAAAAAATCGTGCACGCGATGAAAAATCTGTAAATATTTTTTAAAAAATGGGCAAAAAAAAAAAGTATTAATAAAACCTATGTTATATATTTATAAAACTCAATTTTTTTTTCTTTATTCCCCCAAAAATTATACTTAGTATACATCGAAAATTTAGTCTATAATTAAATATTGAAACAACATATAAAAATTGAAATTAAGAATAAAGCTACTAACAACTATTTATTAATTGTTACTTGATAACAAACGAACACAAGTATTATGAACTGGATTAAAAAACCACTATTATCAGTAAATGCGTCAGATTTGCCTAATACAACTGTCGGCTCTGATGCAAATGAAAATTTTGTTCATTATTAACAGCCTTTTTTTCAATTCCTATACTATTGGTTCACACTCTCCCTTTTTATATATATATATATATATATATATATGTTAGTAACTGTTTGGCCAATATTTATTAGCACTTTTATAAAAATTAGTTACGAATTTATTACTATTTTAGACGTATTAGTTACGAATTTTGTTACTATTTTAGATACATAGATGACCTAATTATTTTTAGTAATGTAGTAGATTTGTTCCTAGCTTTATTTATTAACCCCACTATTTAAAATTATTAAAATTTAATTACAATAATGAGTCAGCTAAAGGCCGTATCACACGTATACATTTCAAGCAATTTTCGTCCAATTCGAGCAATTTTTACTCAGTTGCCATAGCAACCGCTTTAGAGCAATTTCTTGCTAGTGAGCTCAAGAAATTGCCCGGAATAAAAATTGCTTGGAATTCCAGCCAATAGGAATCCTGTAAGCTCGAGCGGTATAAAAAAATGATGTATGGTTGGTTTCCGAAGGAGAAAATCGGCGAGTAACATTTCAATGTGGTGAAAGTGCGCGGTTGACGTCAGAGCATGTCGTTTTGTTTACGGCAACTCTTCACCCTCAGTAGGAGGAAAAATTGCTTGAAATAAGTCTGCGTGTGATACGGCCTTAACTTTTGGACCTTCAATTAAATGTTAACAATAATTTGCTAATTAGTATTATTTTTACATGTAAGCTATAAAACTAATTTTTCTATAGAATCTTTTTTTCATAATATCCCTCTCTAAGAAAGAAACATTATTGTTCTCTTTTAATAATTTCATTTTGCTTAACTATCTGGTTTACCATCCACGTGTGTTATTAGGTTTAACTTTTCAACATGGCTTTTGTTTTTCTATTATGTCGAAAATTTCTGTTGTACGGGAAGGTGGATCCATAAAGCATTGCTAACCCTATGCTGCTGGCCTAATTAAGCGACAGCTCTAGAAATCATAATAGGTCTCCATTTTAGTCCAAAGACTCTTTTTGTATCTACATTTGTTATGCCTCTTGTACTCCAATTTCTTTCTTCTTTGGCATTGTAGGTAATACGACTTTTCACTTGGTATCTTATTATTATTATATATATATATATATATATATATATATATATATATATATATATATATATATATATTGCTCAAATATTCAATCAGTAATAAAATACTTTCTATTCATCCACTCAAGTTCAAATACATTTTTTTATACTTGTAGTGGATGATATTTGATGGTAATACAGTTTTTTCAAATATTAATTCATGAATTCTTTTTAATTAATGAATAAATGGTAATAAAGAAAAATATTAGTACAACACCATATATAAAAAGGAAAATCGCTCTTTGTTTCCTTGTAGCTCGTTGAACTTATAATCCAGATGTCGTGGTTTCGAATCCTACCAGAGATGGCTTAATTTCTGAGAATGTGGCTTCTTTTTCCATGCTGTTTTATCAGAATAATTAAATTTAATTATCGAATAAATAGTAACAAACGAAAATAATAATAATCCAACACCATATATAGAAAGGAAAGTTGCACAAGGAAAATTACTTTCTATTTTTCTACTTAATATTGTGAATCTGCCCAATGTATTAACATATTTATATTAAGTGTAACTATTTAATAAAAAGTAACTAAAATAAAAATTTTCTTTGTTGACCAAGTAAAAATTAAATTATATATATATTTATATATTACCTTGGTTGGTTCAGTAAATGTTCCAAAAGAATTAAAATCCAAAATTGTAACGAAGTTAATTAACGAGAAAGTTGCCAATGTTTTGTTTTACGTTAGTGATGGCAACTGAGAGATAGCGAGAAAATAAAAGCATTAATTGTCTTAGAGAGAGAGAGAATGAGCCCTGACATTTTGTTTGCTTAAAGAATTTGTAACGGATCTATACGTGACCTTCGAATTAATCCTCTTGGGAAATCTTTGGGCTATCAATTCGCATTATTCCCAGCCAGCTCTTCGTAAGAAGAGAATAGTGATATGTAAATTAACTCACTATAAATAGGCGAGGTTTTCTAGCTTTAGTAGAAGAAGGAGCGGAGATATACTCTAGACAGGTGGGATTGATATAATAGGTATAATATTTGAATTATAGAGCTTTGATTATTAATAGAAGGAAACCTTGAAGTGACGATTGCTCACTAAGATTGAATTAAGATTGATTAAATTAGATGAAAAGTTAGATTCTGAATTAAGAAAAGGATTCAGTTGTTTAGTCGACTAAATGCTTAACCCGGGGTCACTCGCACCTGTTTTTGCTACCGTGGTTACTCGCGGGGTGTAGAGATCACACCAAACTTTTAATATTTGTATTTAAATATGAAAAACATTAAGTCAATTATGATACATATTTATAAAGTACAAGATGTTTTTTGTATTATACAAATAAAATTATTAAATTCATTGCATACAAATAAGACTAACATTAATTTAAACTTAACATACAAAATTTTCACTTTAAAATGCATAATTTTACATTTTTTCATAAACCACAAATAAAATGTGTATACCAATAATAAACATACTTTATAATTGATAATAAGTATAGTAGAAAGTAGAAAAAAACTATTTTAATCATTTTCCAAACATTCAGAGCTGACTGTTTTCTTATGCTCAAGTGCTCGCTGAGAGTTCTCAGCACCCCAGATAAACTTTTGAAGGTTATTGCGTTCCAATCGTCCAAGCAAAAGGGATTGTATCAGGCCTGAAGGTTCAATGACCTAAAAAGTGCAGCTACAGAAAATCGTGGCTCTGCACATTCTTTTTGGAATCTTAGCAGGCTTTTCTTGTCGCTGGGGTGTACAGAACACCCCACGCGAGTGATCGCGGGTTAAGCGTTTCTGTTGTTGTTCTACTTTCAAAATTTTTATTTAGGCATTCTCTTAAGAGTATTCGTTAACATTGTGTTTGTTCTGACTGTTGAAATAAACAGATTAGATTTGAATCATGTCGAGTGTTTCTTCCCTTTCCCCTACACATCTAGGTGCTCGCGAGAGAGGCGTGGGCCTCTCACAAATTTTAAGAAAAGTAAACGGCTTTCAGGGCATACGTGTTCCTAGCCTTTCGTAGAATACAGTGCTATATAAGTTATATAAACGGTATTTACGTATTATCACAACGGTTTTGGCGACATGATATGAAATAAAGCACATGTGTTGTCGATTCAGCTCGTACGAGACATGGGAAACAACTTGGTGAGTTATCTTGAACGTTGTAATGTTGCGATAGTACATAAGTACCATATAAACATATATATTTTAGAAATATACCCTCATAAGTAATTTACTTGACTAATTATTATTTAAACCGTATATACTCCTATACAAATATACAAGAATGTATAATTATTTAAGCATTGTTCTTTACAGAAAATGGATGAAATAAACAAATCCACACATGAATGGGCACGAAAAGGAGAACCACTTAACGCCCACATGCAAAGATGTCGTAAAAGAATATGTAGTACATCCGAACGATTGGAATCTCTTGCCCAGAATAAATCAGAAGCTTTCTCTTCTATCGTGGGACATAAAAACACATATATTTTTTATTTACGTTTTTGTACATTTTATTTTTGCTTCTACATACGTTAAGGTATATTTTTCTCAAAAATACAATTTTCTGCTTATATCTCAGCAAGAAATCCTGCGAATTTCTCATGAATTCGTAAACTAAAATTTAGAAAGTGCTCTTGCTTAAATTTAGATTTTAACGTCGAACTTGTTGATATGTCGATAAGTTGTTCTCTCTTCTTTATTATGTTTTTTTTCACAAATAAAAAAGGTGTATTTTCTATTAGAAAATTTTTTAGTTTTGTAAAACGTTGTGCTAACGTGTTGAAAATTATTTCGTGGAACTCAAGATTGTGTAAACTATAAAATATTCATAATCTAGTAGGTAGAACCTTTAAAAGAAAAGACGTTTTAATACTATATAATTTTTTATTGCATTGTAACAAAAGTTAATAAAATATTATAAATAAATTATGTAAGAAATATAACATTCATGGTTGTAATGACTGGGATGATCTTTAGATAAAAGTGGTTATATAAACATCGTAGAGAACGTGAATCCATTTTGCATACACACTTATTTTTTTTAATATTTTTTTATTGTGACTCGTGGAATATCTGGGTATGCCTCGTGAAATCCCAGAGTTTCATGGAACACAGTTTGAAGTCCACTGGTATAATGGATAAGTTGACGAAGTTAAGAGGACACAATACGATTCAATTGACAAAAATCGGTCAAAAAACCAATTCTAATTTTTTTAACTTAAATTATTCTTTATATACATTTCTTTACCCTCACAAAATTTGAAAACTCTAATTTAAAAACACAGAATTATTATAGCTTTTCTATTGGTTTTTACTCACATTCCTAAATCAAAACTTTAAATGGACTTATCTCAGAAAGATAAAATAACTAGTTTGTTTCCATTTAAAAATGCTAAGGCTTTTTTTTTCTTTTGTGCCTAATGCTTTGAATATTTTTCACTTATTGCTAATAGTATATGTAACAAATGTTGGTATGCATTTTTAAATCAAAACAATACTTAATTTTTTAAAAATAATTGAATTTAGAGATTACACATTTTTTAAGGAATTTTCAATAAGCATTCATAAAAAGAAGTAGTGCACGAATACCAATCATGTTATCGCAAAACTCATACCTACTTTTGTTATACGTAGTTTGATGTACTTGTAAATCAAATTTCATGCGTATGCGTTATTTTTTGTAGGAGTAGCACTTTAAAATCACTTCACAAATTTTAAGGGTTTTCCTTAAAAATTAAATGGTTAGTGTTTTATGAAATTTTGAGCATAAAATGTATTTTGCATAGTATATGCACAATAGGAAACAACCGAAAAATTTCTAAAATCCTTAAATTAATAATTTTAGAGTAAATCGTACCATGTCCCTTTTAAAAATAAAATATGCACAATCAATTATATTAACTGAATACAGTTAAAAATATGGAATACAGTAGAAGTTATGTTTTAATTTCTACGCAGTTGAAATTAAAACTTCATGCGAAAATGATATATGTCATTAAACCAATTGAAATTCTACAAGATAAGTAGAGTATTAAAATTTATACTTTATAAACATCACGTTTATATTCTGTAATATTGCTTTACATTTGATTTTACGTTTTAAATTTTTCAATTTTAAATATAGAATCTATATGTTTAATGTTTCTATTTATTTGATTTATTTATCTTTCTCACAGCAACGAGCAAAGTTTGGTAAAAAAGAAAAACACCACTAACAGTTAAAATATAAACATGATGAACAAATCTTTATACAAATATTTGAAAATTTATTATTCTTTTTCCGAGAATACGCCTGTCTTAATTTAAAGGTTTCCTCAAATTTTTACAGCATATAATTTTTATACATTTTTTGAAACTTACAAGTTCTTTTGAAGGGGATCACAGGCCACAAGAATTATAATATACATTAAAAAACCAAAGCATCATGAACACTTACACAATAACACGTTAGACCACCTTAGACCCACAAAACAACTGCAACCCACCTTGGCATGAATGTTATATGTTCTTAGCAGGTGACTGGAGACAAGTAGCTCTAAATACCGAAGCAGCGGTCCGGCAAATTTTAGATATATTCCAACAGTTTTTTTTTATCTCTGAGCTGCCTTTCTATAAAAGCACAGATATGCTCTATCAGTTTAAGATCCGATGAGTTATTTGAGTAGGGCATTAATTAGAATTCTTTATTATGACTCACTAGTCACTTCAACACAATTAAAGCCGTGTGACATGGGAAGTTATCCAGCTGAAAGGTTCAATTTTCTAGTTGGGAAGAGAGACGCCAAGTAAGGTTGTAACTGATTTGCAATTGCGTTCAAATAGTCCGTAACTTTCGTGGTGTATTCTACAATAGCTATGGGTCCTAGGGCTACACATGAGAACGTTTTCAAAACATAATACCAACACCACCATACTTTGTATAGCTTGCTGAACTTGGGGAGAGATATTCCTCACATGACCATTGACATGATAAAAAAGAAATATAATTCATCCGACAAGGCAACTAACTTCCACTTATCCAGCATACTGTCTCAATGTTCCCAAGACCACTGTAAGCGTAGTTGACCATGAAGCTTAAACACTGGAGACACACGAATAGAACGTCTGCTGTGAAGTCCCATATCTAACAGTGTTTGCTGAACTGAGAATTCTGAAACACTTGAACTTTCTTATTTCCAATGCTGTCAGTTGAACCCTTGTCTCGCGCCGATTTTGCTTTAATAAGTGGGACAGTCTCTGGCATCCTTTTTTCTTTAATGACCTGTGGATGAACAGCATGGCATGTACTGTTGGTTTCACCGTCACTTATCCACTTGGCCTAAATACTAACAATGGTAGGCCCTTAATAACCTTATACTGACTTTTTGGGCCACTGCAGACTGCCTTCTATCAAGTTCGCTTATATTAAAATATATCCCAGCCTTTTCAAAAGTAAGGTAAGAATGATTCATTACTTTCTCCACCACCAGCTAAATACCATTCCCACTTAATCACTTGCCCCCAAGTCCTCCAGACGAATTAAACGAAAATTTTGAAAGTGTTCATAATGTTTTGGCATGTCAGTGTATATACACGTGATTGTAATAAAATTGGCCTATTTACAACATTCTATAGCTCTAAATAAGAAGCGGATTAATTTGTAAATTTGGAGATAGACACTTTAAAAATCGCGCGTGCAAAAGGAACAAAAAAGAAATTCCGTTAAAATAATTAAATTATTTTGCTGGCGGGAGCATTGCATCAAAACTAAAATAAGTTCTGAATTCCAACAGAAGAAACGTGAATTTGTTGCAGGATATTTAATGATGTAAAGCTGTTGTTCATTGTGATCTTCATCATTAAGATACAAAATTTTCAGATGGTGAATATTTAGTTCAATAGCTGATTACTAGTGATCTGTCGTACAAGCATCTTAACCAAAGTTACAGAAATACTCCTAAAAAAATCACGCTTTTTAAATGTGACCTCATGGCGAAATTTGCCCATGAGGTAGAGAGAACGGATTGGCTAAGGAGTGAGAAATGAACACCTAATCTCTCCTTCATCGGTAAAATGTGGTCGAAAAATTCCGCACACGAAGAATCCATTATATATAGATAGTGAGCGCGAGACACCCCCTCCTACATAAAAGTGGGAGAGTAAGGCATTGTCTCTGATGAACTTGAAGACGAAACTATAGGGTATGTCTCGATACCTAAGGGCTTTCACAGAATATTTTACTAGTCCACTATTGTTATCTTCTTCAAAGAATGGGACTTTTAAGAATAAAATAGGAAATGAGAGAATCCGCACCAGAAGGCAACATAAGGCGAGTGAAAAGAACTTGTGTGTAAGGTAAGTGAATTTTCCAAAGCCCAGATTCGACAGTTTTAGGTTTTCACCTTTTCATTGAGAGAAAAATAGCCCTTGTCACTCTAGATGATGACCACTACCAATTTTGAAAAGTCAGTGCAAAAAATAAGCCATGGTCAGTGTCGGTATAAGCAATTGCTTGTTACAGCTGTTCACATACGGAAAAAAAAAGTATACTATTTTTCTCATTGTTTCCATACTATATGTATTGACGTTGCATGTGCTCTACATGATCATTCATCACCCACTACTCTACAATATTTGTTGTAACCTCTGAAGCGACATGTGCGCTGATAGGCTTTCATCCTCTACCCCATTGACCCCATAACAACCTCTTTTGTTAGAAGCGAAGTATCATGTCTATCCCATACCTTATGGAGAAATTGCCCCTCGGTGAAAATTTTTGACAACAACCTGCATAAAGAGCTGCTACAGCATTTTCTCGATTTCGTAAAAAAGCTTCATAATTAACATACCTTTTGGCGTTAGAGAAACAAGGCTACACTGAATCTGAATCTCTTCTTTTTAATACCCAGAATAAGCTCTAATTTCATCTGCTTATCCGAGTTAGATTGTTTTTCTCCATCTGCATTGCACCAATTTTTATTATTTGTACTGTCGTAATACTTCAAGGTGTGAAAATAACACTTTTAAATACCATAATACTGGAAAATATCTCACAGTTATTTATAGCATGTCCTTTCAAGTATTATGTGGGCCGGGGGTAGCCTGGTGGTTTGAGCATCGGACTCCAGACAGGAAAGCCTGGGTTCGATGCCTGATGCCACCAAATACCTTCCGAGTACACACGGAGTACGTGCTCGTTAAATCAGTGGGTCCGAAAGTCTTGTGGGCTGAATCACAAGTGAAGGGGACTGGAGAATATTTCCCTCCTCTCTAGTCCCATGGGAAAATTGTGGAGGTGGAGATAGGTGGTGTCGCCATCTATCGTCCCTTCGGGAATTTCGCCGAGCTAATTCGTACTGTCTCCTGTATGGTGCTCAAGACCTAAGCCAACGACAGGCGTACTTCTAGCCCTTTGCCACGATGAATTTCGTGGGCCTCGTTCTGACTACGTCAGACAGGTGGCATTAGTCACAACAACAACAAGTATTATATCAGTAACACACGTTGACTAATCAAATTGTATCGATTTTTTTTTCTTTTTTTTGTGTGAAATATTTTAGTGAATGCTTTGAATTGTCTTTGAATCTATCTACAAACTTGCAAAGGAATTCGCATGCTAGTTACGGTAACACTGTGTTCTGAGTAAGCCAAGCTTAATTACACACACAATCACCATTTTTACTCTCAATATATACATGCACTAAGTTAAAAATCAAATGAACGAGATGATCATTTCAATGGCTTGATCGAGAGGGTATGTCTCAAAGTATATTTTGATGTCACGAATGACAACGAATGATAACTTCTGAAAACTTCTACAAGTTCCAAGAGATGTTTCAAATCTGTTTTTTATTTTGCATTAATATGTAAAACCACCCGTTTTTCTCCGTGCATTTTAGTGCTCAGAGAAGCAAATACTCCTTATAAGTACTTGAACTTGCAAAATTCAATTTTGCTCATTTCCAATCATAGCTGCTTTTTTTCTTGTTCCTTCGCTTCGCAGCAATCGGTGTGAACCACGTGAGTACAATACAAATCCCACATATTACAGTCAATAAGATAAACAGTCCATCGTACGATTTCAAATTTTCTCTGAAGAATCCTAATGAAAATATTCACAAAATTAATAATTGGAAGATGATGGCAAGAATTAAATAAATACAACATATATATTTATTTAAATAAATGACGATATTATATTTAATTGTCAATGACAGTGTCACATTCACACGGAAAAAATTCAAAATCCATTAAATCTTTTCATAAATTTAATGATATAATTAATTCCTAAATATTTTTTTTGTAAATTCTTTTTTGAATAGAACATTAGTGAAGTTGGTTTAAAACTGTGCACTTTCCGTATCTTATACAGGGTTTTTTTTTGTTGCTGTTGCTCTTTCTAATGTTAAATGATTAGCGAAAATTTTTTATGACAAAAAAATTTTGTGTTGGTTTAAAAGGTCAAAACATCTAACTTATAATTCCATTATATTTAAAATAATACGTTTAGTTAGGTAAATTTAACCTTTACCCTACCTCGAAACAATAAGCAATAGCTAAGAAAAGAACCCAAGATTCTATAATAAATATGTCCTCTAAATACAATAAAAATCATGCCATTTTTATTTTTAACAAAATTTTTTTCTTCTTTTTTTTTTAGAATCGCTTTTTTTTTTTATGTCATGATTTGTATGCTCAAATGTTTAAAAGTAACAAAAAATAAGTATGTGGGAAACAAATGATAAAATGATTTATTGCTTTTTAACACTAGAATGTCCATCGGTGTCAATATGACACCAGAGTCTGCTCTGTTTGTTCTCCTTTCCGCATTTTTGCAGGGAATTTGAAAATATTTCGTGACTTTTGATTATTTTCATGGTAATTACGTAGTAAAAGTTTTGTGGCTCTAAGTTAATTAACAACTAACCATACCTAGAACGTCCGCTGGTATCATTTCGACACCAAGGCAATTTATCATCATTTTTCGCTGTCGTTCATCATCACTATTAGTAAACAAACTTCCCAAAGAGCTATCACAACTTTATTTGATCTTGAATGCAGTGCTTTGGGATTAACAGCGGAAACGATTCTTATCCTTACTAATATTATAAACGTGAAAGTTTGTGCGGATGTTTGGTACTCTTTCACGCAAAAACAACTGAATGGATTTAAATGAAACCTTAGAATAATATAACTTATACGTCAGACCAATACATAGGCTATAATTTATAAAGATATTGCGTGAAGTGTTCAAAATATAACGATAATTGTCAAGTAAGTAGGAATTAATTCTACCATCTGCAAAAAAGCCCGCGACAGCATCTATCTATCTTTTATGTGTGAAGCAAAACTTTGAATTTTGTTTTGTCTACACCAGACGCCTGGAACTGTGAAAGCTTGAACAGGTGGAATGTGAGAGAGGCTGATTACAATTTTAACATAAAAATAAATACAACAAAAAGTAATATTAACGTATTACACTTCCAGGTATAAATTATTTATACTATTTTAAGCGTTCATTACACAAAATTTGTAACAATGTGTTACTTTTGCTGAGCACAAATCAGCTTAGGAAGGTGTTTTCAAAAATCTACCCAAAGAGAATTACGGGGAGTTATAGATAAAATAAACCCTTTTTATCAGCTATTACATATACAGACTTAAAATTTAACTACCAGGTTTTTTTTATTCCACTGAGATATGTAAAAAGCTTTTTTTAGTTTAATTTGCAATACATGTAAAATTAACTCATTAAAAACTTCTTTTTCCTTCATTTCCCTTAAATTTCTATTGTTTAACTTTTCAATACACCCGAGCGAAGAACGGGTATAACAGCTAGTTTTTTTATCAATGTAGTGTCTAAGTGTTTCATAACATAGCATTTGGTTACCTGCTCTTAAAAAATTCATTCGTTTTTCTAGCCATATGCAGAGTAGTTACCCTGAAACTGGCTCGTAGGAAAGGTCTAAGCCCTGATGAAATTGCTAATTTATTGCAATAGACTTCTGAGAATGAATCGGCTCTAATTTACATTTCGATGAGATAAACAACAAATTGATAAGATGGAGGGAAAGGGACTGCGAAGAATCTGAAGAAAAACAGATATAATTGATTATATTCTAGTAAATCCTGATATATATATATATATATATATATATATATAGATTTAAAGATATTAAAGATTTGTATATTTTTAAAGACTGGCAACTTGGCTTTCAATTTTGATGGTCATTGCTCGGTGTTACAATATGATGGTCTTTGTGCTATCGTCAATCAATTACCATTAGAGAGAGAATGATATTTTTTTGGTTATGATGGAATATGATAAAATGAGACAGTTACATAAGAGTGATTTGGAGGAAGATAGAGGGCGCAGACAATATGAGCCAGCATGCAAAAAATTATAAATAAAATAAAAAAAAAAAAACGTTAGCTTCTTGTTCGTTGGTTAATGAAGAATTTACGAAGTTAGGAATACATGATAATGCAAACATTAAGAGATATAAAACGCGTATTATTTGGAATACTGGATTTGTAGGGAATTACTATGATGTATCGAAGTGGAGGAATTATGAATCGAAATGTAATTATTTTAAATATGACGAAACATTTGATAATAAGTATCATAGTGATTCAGATCATTTAAAATTGAGATTTAGAAAATGTGGGGATAAAATATGCAAAACCTGCCCCATGATGCAACATGAACAGAATAATGAAGAATCAGAATTTAAGTTCTGTAAAACATTCAACTGCATATATATGTTGACATGTGGTGTCTGCGGCTTTAAATATATAGGTCAAACATCAGGAGCTATGAACCTGAATAATTACATTAGTTTTGAAAAGTTCAATACACTTATTCGTTTTGTAATACAGGAGAACTTCATTTTTTTTTTTTATTTTTGATAACAAACTTTACAAACAAATCAAAGGATTGCCTCAGGGGGTGGCCCAGCCAGTAATAGTCTCGCTAATCGGTATTTACACCACTATGAATCAATTCGAAGAAAAAAGAACCCTCTTGCCTCTTATTAAGATACATAGATGATTTAATTGTTATAGGTCATGATAGGGAATTTAAACCTAGCATTAATTTTTATCCGGAATACCTAAAATTAATACAGACGAATTTTAACTCAAACAAAGTTGAATTTTTAGATTTAGATTTAACTATTATATTGACAACAAATTATATAGCAATATATATGATAAAAGGGAAGCATTTAAATTCAATGTCATAAAGATACCAAACTTCAATAGTTGTCTACATATATCAGTATTTAGAAATATAATTTTAAATTTTCTGATGAGAAATAATAATTTAACTACGCACAATATTGATAAATTCAAGAATATCCAGAAATTTATATTGTGTTGCATACAGAATGATTATCCCATCAACTTCCTGAGAAAATATATAGATCAGAAATATTTCTTAAAAATATTGTCACGGAGTTCGAAAGAAGTACACAGTTCAATTAAACAAACAATTAGATTTATTCTAACACTGGGAGCTCGATACAACACTGGACTGAGAACATGCCCAACTGGCGATGAACTCTGCTTTTATACACTTCGGAATATTCGAGAAATAACCAGTATGCACTCTAAAGAATGATCTGGATTCATCTAGAACCTAAAGAAACAATACAATAAAAACGGAAACAAAATTCCAGTCTTTGGATAAATCTGCCGGGGCCGGGATTCGAACCCGAGACCTGAGGAAGTTCAGTCCAACGCTCTGCCAACTCGGCTATCGGGACTTGTAGCAAATTATGCGTGTGGCATTGCTCCTCGAAAAAAGAAGACAGCGCCCCGCTGTCATTTTGTTCAAGGGTCTTTATTCTGGAACGAGTGATGGGTCCTTTGTATGATTCTTTGGGAGGAATATCCTCGGTTTCGATTTGCTCGGCGGGATCATGGTACGGTTTCATACGCAGTACATGGACAACTTCTCTTAGTTTTCTTTTTCGTGAAGCAGGATCAAAATCTTGTACTTCGTAAGTTACGGCTGATAAACGGCGTAGCACCTGATACGGTCCAAAATACCTTCTTAAGAGTTTTTCGGAGAGACCGACTTTCTCACTGGAGTATAAACCCATACGAGATCTCCGGGAGCGTAGGATACCATTTGGTGTTTGGAATCGTAACGTCGACGATCTTTGTCTTGAGCTCTCAGAGTGTGCACTCGGGCTAGCTGTCGTGATTCTTCGGCTCTGGCTGCTATCTTGGTGATGTTATTGTCATCAAAATCGTTAGGACAGAATGGTAGCATTGTATCTAGTGTCGTTTCCGCTTCACGACCATGAAGTAAATAGAACGGCGTAAAACCTGTGGTCTCTTGTTTAGCGGTATTATAAGCGAAGGTTACAAATGGTAGAATTTCATCCCAATTTTTCTGCTCTACATCCACATACATTGACAACATGTCGGCCAAGGTCTTATTGAAGCGCTCCGTCAGTCCATTTGTTTGGGGATGATACGCCGTTGTGAAACGATGATCAATGTTACACAAGTCGACGAGAGAGGAAACAAGTCTGATCGAAAGACGGCTCCACGATCTGTGATAATTACTCGAGGAGCTCCATGCCTGAGGACAATTTCTTCAAGTAAGAACTTCGCTATTTCGTCGACTTCGGCTGTCGGCAAGGCTTTTGTTATTGCATATCGTGTTGAGTAATCCGTGCAGACTATTATCCATTTGTTTCCATGAGCAGACTTTGAAATCTTCCAAGGAGATCAATTCCAATGCGATGGAAAGGAGCTGTAGCTGGAGGGATGGGAACTAAACGTCCAGGTGGTCGTTGAGGAACGGATTTTCTCCTTTGGCACTCCCGACAATGCATGACATACCGAACGACATTTCGGTACATTCCCGGCCAGTAAAAATCTCTTGCGAATCCTGTCATAAGTTTTCGCGAAACCAAGGTGTCCTGCGGTGGGGGCGTCATGAAAGTGCCTTAGTATGTCTGCTCGTAGATGTTTAGGAATGACTGGCAACCACAACTTTCCATCTGGATCAAAATTCTTCCTGCAAAGGATACCGTCGATGAATCTGAATTCTTCGTTTTTGGATGAGTTGCTCAAAAGTTTTAATTTCGCAAGGTCTTGATCCTTTTTCTGTTCCATCGCAAGGTTCATACTGTCGTGACTGCTAAAAATTTGTCTGGTGTTTCCGTTTCCTCTTCCACTGGATTTCTCGAAAGAGCGTCGGCGTCACTATGCTTCTTACCGGTTTTATATTTTACGTCAAAATCATGCTCTTGAAGTCGGAGGGCCCATCTGGCAAGCCTTCCTGAAGGATCCTTTAAATTCATGAGCCAGCACAAGGAATGATGGTCAGTTACAACAGTAAAGTGTTTCCCGAATATGTACGGCCGAAATTTGTTGGTAGCCCATACGATGGCAAGACATTCCCTTTCTGTGGTGGAATAATTCTTTTCGGCTTTTGTCAGAGTTCTAGAAGCGTATGCTATAACTTTCTCGACATTATTCTGAATTTGTACTAGGACAGCTCCGATACCGTACCCGCTTGCATCAGTATGGATTTCGTAGAAGCTCTTTCGTCGTACATCCCCAATACTGGATCCGAAGTAAGTGCTTTCTTAAGACTGTTAAATGCTTCCACCTCTTCAGGACCCCAATGAAACTCCACGCCACTTTTCAGCAACGACTGCAAAGGTTCGGCGAGATAACAGAAACCTTTAATAAATCTTCTAAAGTATGAACAAAGGCCAAGAAAACTTCGTATGTCATGTATATTCTTTGGAGTGGGAAAATTTCTTACGGCTTTTATTTTGTCGGGATCGGGACGAACGCCATTACTAGATACAAGATGGCCTAGAATCTTTACTTCTTGGGCAGCAAAAAGACACTTTTGAATTTAATTTAAGACCAGCTTCCTGAAGACATTTTAGAACAAGTCTTAATTGTATAAGATGGTCTTCAAAAGTTTCTGAGAACACTATTATGTCATCTAGGTAACAAAGACACATAGTCCATTTAAAATGGCGTAGCAAATTGTCCATCATTCTCTCGAAGGTCGCAGGTGCATTACAGAGACCAAACGGCATGACTTTAAACTCGTATAAGCCTTCGGGGGTAATAAATGCTGTCTTTTCACGATCCGCTTCGTCTATTTCTATTTGCCAATAACCAGATCGGAGATCCATGGAAGAAAAGAACATGGCACCTTCAGACAGTCGAGCGTATCGTCAATACGAGGCAGAGGATAAACGTTTTTCGTGACGCTATTCAGCTTGCGATAATCGACGCAAAAACGCCAACTACCGTCTTTTTTCTTACGAGCACAATGGGTGATGACCAAGGACTTTCAGAGGGCTGGACGATACCTTCATCAAGCATTTTCTGAACCTCTTCATGAATGATGCGTCTTTCAGTCGGCGAGACTCTATAGGCTCGTTGGTTGATTGAGCATGATCACCAGTAAAAATCCTGTGTTTCACATTCGTCTTCGCGGCTGTCGACTTGTCGGTCTTCGTGAAAAGCCCAGAAAATTTCCGAGTAGTTCGGATAGCTTGTTTCTCTGTTCGTCACTTAACTCGGGTGACATCATTAACGAACAATTCATCTGTGACTCCGAAGTTTCTTGCTGGTCATCCAAGCAACCTGATGTGTCGGAAATAACACATAGATGCCCTTCATTTAGTGGTTCAGCTTGGCCTATGCACATTCCTCTAGGGGATGATTTGGTTTCGAACTGCAGGTTGGTAACCCAGACATCACTTTTTCCGTTACGATATGTGGATACCATGGACGGTGTAGCAATATTTTTCTCGAAGAGCAAATGTTTGCTGCCGTCTAGAACTACATTTATGTCTCCTCGGGTTTGATATCCTGATACTGTTATTCTAGTTAAAGAATGCGGCTTAAGTGTATAGTCTCTGGTGGCATACAAATTCCAGGCGTCAGGCGCTGTGGGAGTCTCGACAGATGTCTTCTAGAACAAGTTCATTTTGTCCACAGTCTATAACGGCTTGAGACGCCTCTAAAAAGTCCCATCCTAGGATGACGTCATGGCTACAAAATTCAAAAGGCAGTTCTCGATTGTTTATACGGACACGTAAAACACATTTCCCTATCGGCCGAACAAAAAATTTCCATCCGCAACTTTCAGCATAACGCCTTGGCATCAGCAAACAGAACTTTCTTTAAAAATCGGCGATACTTATCGGATATGACAGAAAACGATGCCCCCAGAATCTACTAGAGCACGTATCGGCTTCTTATCTATTATTACGTCTAGTTGGTTACCAGTCATCTTGGCGGTCGACGGAGGATTTCCAGTACACGCGGCCTCACCTCCTTTGAAGGTCGCTCTCCTTAGTTTTCCTCGCTCCTACGGCCTGGCGACTGACTGGATCGGCGATATGGCGACGGGGATCTGTAACGACGTATTGGGGATCGGCCTCTCGTGGGACTGGCGTAAAACGGCGAGAAGAGTTTGGTCGGCGTATTTCTTCAGTGCCAACGTCGTCGAAGTTCCGTCGGCGGTTTCGAGAGTTGTCAAAGACAGCCTTTTCTCTCGGCAGTAGCGCATTACATGTCCAGGACGTCCGCAGTGGAAACAAACAGGTCTGTTGTCAGCCGTTCTCCACACATCTGTTTTTCTTGGTTCAGGTGGGAATTTCTGAACAGGAGCTCTGTATTTCCGGTTACAGCGGCGTATGTTGGTCGTGGTCTAGTTTCTGTAGGTTTTGTTGACACTGGGGCCAAAACCCTTTCAACTTCGTCTTGAACGATCTCTTCTAAGGATTGGGGATCGGAGTCCAAAGATTCTTGCGTCTGGTTAACTAGTCGATGGACTTCTTCTCGTACGATTGTGCGAATAAGAGAGACCAAATCAGTCTCATCCGTCAGGGATGCAACCGGTACGACGTTTGGAAGCCTTTCAAATCTCGGTCGACCAACTCTCTTCTGCTTCATATCTTCGATATAGTTGCACCATTTGATAAAACTTGCTGTGTCGTTGATTTCTCTCGTCAACAGGGCCTGATAAATATCCTCAGCAACACCTTTTCATTAGGTGTGACACTTTTTCGTCTTCTCTCATCAGAGGATTTACCCTTCTTGGCAAAGTCCCAATACACTTTGTATGTAGGACTGTGTACTCGCCTGAACGCTGGGCTCGGCCTTTTTTAGTTGTTCTTCTGCCCTTCTGGTATATTTTTGACGGTCACCGAAAAGTCCACTTAGTCCATTTTTAAACGCTTCCCAGGAATCTAAGGCGTCTTCGTTGTTGACATACCACTGTCTCGCAGTACCGTCAAGAAAGAAATAAACGTTAGCCAGGCACATCATGTCATCCCACTTGTTAAAGTTGGCTACTCGATCGTACTTTAAGCCATTTGAGAGGGTCTTCCCAGGCGCTCCTCGGAAGGTCGATGGGCTCCTCCATTGCTGTAACGAAGGTGTTACTACAGCGGGCTTGGCTTCTTGCTCGGTCGGCATTTTTGTCCTCTTCCTACTATTTTCTTTTTAACAGTCCGAATTCGGAGGATAATCCCTTAACCGAGGCTCTGCGAAGGCTGTCGCTATTATCCACGTTTGACGTAATTGTACCCCGCGCCTCCACCAAACTTGTCACGGAGTTCGAAAGAAGTACACAGTTCAATTAAACAAACAATTAGATTTATTCTAACACTGGGAGCTCGATACAACACTGGACTGAGAACATGCCCAACTGGCGATGAACTCTGCTTTTATACACTTCGGAATATTCGAGAAATAACCAGTATGCACTCTAAAGAATGATCTGGATTCATCTAGAACCTAAAGAAACAATACAATAAAAACGGAAACAAAATTCCAGTCTTTGGATAAATCTGCCGGGGCCGGGATTCGAACCCGAGACCTGAGGAAGTTCAGTCCAACGCTCTGCCAACTCGGCTATCGGGACTTGTAGCAAATTATGCGTGTGGCAATATTTTTAAACTCGTAAATGCACAAATCCACCACACAACATTAGGGTCCACAAAGTCATCTTGTTAGTGGTCCAGCTGTGAAGTATTTGTGCATTCCACACACAGGATACATTTTAATATACACAGACCAATATTTACACGACTACACTTTAAAATTATTTATGACCAATTAAACATTTATGTCCAATCACACATTTATGTCCAATCACACATTTATGTCCAATCACACATTTATGTCCAATCACACATTTATGTCCAATCAAGCAAGTTTCTTACTTGCGATCTGGTTTGCATCTAATGCCAAGTGGTCAAACTCTGGTGTTAGATCATGAATCGTTTGGATTAACATTTCATTGGTAGATGTTATGAGCAAAATATGGATGTGGTAATTGATATATTAAATATGAAAAGTCATGCTATAAGATATGGATTGTATTCTTGATGGGATACTCTTTGGTGAGTTTTTAATGATTTACGCTATTCATTTGTGAATAAACTGTGTTTTTAATTTGAACATTCGGTTTTTTAGAAATTTTTAATTTGAACTTTGGATTTTTTAATTTGAACTTTCGGATTTTTTAGTTTGAACTTTCGGATTTTTTTAGTTTGAACTTTTTTGATTTTAGATATTTATTGGTTTGAACTTTCGGATCTCAAATATTTTTTAATTTGAACTTTCGGATCTCAAATAATTTTTATGCATGTACAACTATTTTTATACCTATACAACTACTTTAAAGATTTGTGCATCATCTTGGGTGTTTTATGGTTCACTTATATTATGCACTAAATTGTTTTTAAATTTTAATATTTTAATGTTGTAATATCTTTCAGAATGCGATGGCGAATAGTTTAATTTTTCAAGTATAATGGTTTAATTTTAACCTTTTGATTTTTAATTTTTAAAAACTTTTGGAAATTTGGATATTTTCCAATTAACTTACCAAGTTGCAATAGGGGAAGGTTGGCGCCATCAAACTAGTTTAACCCCACTTAACGATCCAAAGTCCGAGATTGCACTTGATATTTTACAAATTTTTATTTTATTTTATAATTTTTTAATTTTGTTTGTAAACGTTGAATTTTATCTTTTAAATTCGCCATTAATATTTTGAAATGGGATTTAGTATGATAAGATTCATATATTTCAATTTTTCAATTGATAATTGTGATTGATTTATATATATATATATATATATATATATATATGTAGGATCCAATAGTTCTCAAGATAACAACGCAGTCTTCGCGCACAGGCGCAGCAAATCCAAACCAAAACGAAAACTTTAAGGACTTTGGAGAAACTTTAACGATTAGAGAAAAGCGAGAAAGGAGAACGAGAAAGGTGCGCGAGCAGGCGTTACCTTCTGCATATCATCGTCAAACTTATCTGTTAAAATAGCTACCTTTTAATTAATTTTTGTTTAATTTTAAAATAAATGTGAAGTAAGACAAACGTCTTGACCCCTTGTTGTCTCCCACAAATTATGGGGGCTCGGCCGGGATCGATAAAATTTCGATTTTGAACCTAAGTCTGGACAATGAACAAAAGCGTCCGTGAAGGAGACGCTCCGCCATTTTTGGAAACTTCGTTCAACCTGTGTAGAGGTTTGAACTCAGCATGAATACCCGCCTGTGTAGAGGCCGGGATTGAAAAAAAAAAATTTCGATTTTGATCAAAGTTTGGAACGTGAACAAAAGCCGTCCGTGGAGAGAGACGCGCCGCCATTTTTCGAAAACTTCGTTCCGCCTGTGTAGAGGTTGGAACCATCGACAAATATTCCGCCTGTGTAGAGGTTGGAACCCATCGACGAAAATTCCGCCTGTTTAGAGGTTGGAACTACTCACATAAACACCTGCGAAGAGGTGTCAATTCGAACAATTTCAACTATATTACCTGCGAAGAGGTGAAATCAGTGGAATCGAAGTTTTTTTAATTATTGGATACATCGTACGTGCGAGCAACAAGGGAGCTAGAAAAAAGGTAGGATCTTTCCATATTTTTCTAAAATGTATAAAAACGCTCTTAAAGAGGATCTCATAAGAGTTGTTGAGGATCTAGACGGTACTGTGGAGAGTACGGACACCATAGCTAAACTAAAGACTAAAATTGAGAACAGTAGTACATTTGAAAGTGATCCAGATTTCGTTAAAACTTTAATTCAAAACTGTATAGATGAGAGAGTATCGCGAAACGAAAAAGAGAGGTAACTTTAGAAAAACAGAAAATTGAGCTCGCGAAACTTCAGTTAGCAAAATTAGAAAAAAAGAAATCGAACTTCAAACGGCTAAAAATGAAGCATTAAGTTTAAATACTGCAGCTAAAGTCGAAGATAAACAGTTCGAAACTAACATAGAAAATATGATAAAAAGTATTAGAACTTTATCTCTTCCTGTTCCCACCAGATCTGAAAACTTTAATCTGTTCTTCCAATCATTAGAACGCGCATTTTTAACCAAGAAAATAAATGACGAATATAAATCTGAAATTTTAATAAATCTTCTGGGCGAAAGAGCTCATAATGTCTTATTGTATATTAAAGAAGAGAGGAATTAAATGACTATGAAAACTAAAATCTATAGTACTCAGAGAATTCCAATTAACCCCTCGCGAGTGTTTAAACTCATTTAAAAATGCTGTAAAATCATCAGGCGAGACATACATCCAATTTGCTGCAAGATTGACGGCAAACTTCCAATATTATTGTTCGTTAAGAAAAGTTAATTCCTTTGAATCTATGTGATCTTATAATTTCTGATAAATTATTTGAAACTTTAAATAAGGAAACTGCAACTCATATTGGCATTCGAGAAGCAGAAGATTGGTTCAGGCCTATTGATTTAACTAAAGAGTGCGATATTTATATTTCATCTAGAAGCGGATCACATAAAGAAATTCCTATTACTTATGGATATACCCAAGACCCTTTAAAAATAGATCACAAAACTTTAAAAACCAAAGATTAAAGAGAACTATCCCCAATATCTTGAAAGAGAAAATAAAAATTGCTTTATATGCGGTGATTCATCTCATTGCGCAAGAGACTGTGAGAAGCGTTTAAACCTAAAGAATCTAACGACCACATCCATAATAGAATAAACGTGAATACTTTGAAAATCGAGAGCGAAAACAAAATAGCGATGAATTCGCAAATCTTCAATATGCAAACATTTTTGTGGAAAATCAGCCCGTAACAGCCTTGATCGATTCAGGTTGCCAGATCCCAGTTTTAAATTCCTCACTAATTAGAGTGAACCAGCCTTCCGAAGAAATCATAACATTAAGTTCATGTTTTGTCGAACAGCGAATGGTAGAAGTTAAACCGATAAATCTTTCTTAATCAACACTCTCCCGGTCTATGTTCGAACGGCAATATCACCGACCTTGACCGAAGAATTTATTATACATCCCAGTGTATATGCGGAAATAAAGAAACTAGGCCACGCAAAGAGCGATGTTTTATTGAGTGAAAGTGGATCCTCTTTGAGTGTTCATTTTAATTCAAATGTTTCTTTTTCAAATATGATAGAAAACTCTAGTTATGATTTGCCACATGTTAAAAACTTTAATACTAAAAATGATTCGAGTTCTCTAATTAAGGATTATAAATGTAATAAAATTAAGAGTACTAAGTTAAAATTGATTATTATAAGAGAAAATGTTCTGATATAGTATTGTGTAAGAAAGTAAATGGTGCCATGAAAACGAGTTCCGTGAACTTCAACGCCCCTTCACCTATGGAGAGTAAACATCGACGGTTTGCGTTGCTCCGGAAAATCTTCCAGCCCTGGCAGTGGAAACGGAGTGAAAAAAGAGAAATCGTTTTGAACAGACGTCCAGAACTCTAGAGAGGAAAATATCGATGCGTTCAACCAAAGATCAACTCATTAAAAAAGACGTTCTTATGCCTGTGAAACACAATGTTTTCCTGTGGAACCTTCCGGATGTCGAAGAGATGCCTTCACATGATGGAGAAACTGTCTAGTTCAGAAGAATTATGATATGTTTAATCTTTGTATATTTGTCGTATAGTCCTCGTCTGTTCCGTCTTTTTGTATATTTCAGATTCTCCTCTGGTCTCGATGAAAAAGGAAGAAGTACGCTGCGGACAGCGTACAGTCAGGATAGCCGGATGTAGGATCCAATAGTTCTCAAGATAACAACGCAGTCTTCGCGCGCAGGCGCAGCAAATCCAAACCAAAACGAAAAACTTTAGGACTTTGGAGAAACTTGAACGATTAGAGAAGTAGAAAAAAGGAGAACGAGAAGGTGCGCGCGCGTGAGCAGGCGTTACCTTCTGCATAATACGTCACTTATCTGTTAAAATAGCTACCTTTTTAATTAATTTTTGTTTAATTTTAAAATAAACTATGAAGTAAGACAAAACGTCTTGGACCCCTTGTTGTCTCCTCACATACATATATATACACAATATATATATATATATATATATATATATATATATATATATATATATATATAT
>BMAU01002261.1:0-15759 GCA_019973935.1 Trichonephila clavipes
TTTCTTTCCCCTCCGCTTAAGCCTGGACTTTTACCGAGTGTGTAACTTAATTTCCTCTTTCCTCCATGACGCCAGCACTTTTGTGCGTGTGTGTGCACGTTCAATGCGAGTGATTGCTATAATGATGTCATTAAAATTCCTTTTTTCGAAATTTTTTTAACTTCTTTCCTCTTCAGTTACCCCCCGTGTTGCACGAACATTTTGGAATGTATAACAACATATTGTCATGGAAATTCCCCTTCTCCTCTAGCTGTTAGCACTTCCTTTTGTGTGTGCATGATTTCTATATTGTCATTACAATTCCCTTTTTTGAAATTTCTTCCACAGCTTTCCATTGTCAGACACATTTCTTTTATCTCTCTAGAGCCCAGCATTGCAGTGGCTTTTTTTTAGTGTAGAACTATTCCCCCCCCCCTCCCATTATTTATAAATGATGAATTAAAAAATCTTACAGATTGCTATTGAAATGATTTTTTTCTGATCGTTTGAATGTTTGATTAAACATATGTAAGTATAAAAAAAACATTATACATATATATATGGTGAAAAGCCTATATTCCTAGTTTACATTCACTAAAAAAAAAAAAATTCAAAAACAAAAGAATACTGTCTGATAAAAATATTTTAGTATTTTATTACAATTTTGTAGTTTTTCATTCCACTGTGTTTGGAAAATCATTTAAACGTGTATCTGACGAAAAAAAGTATATTATGCAAAACTAACATATTCATTATTTTAACAATAATTATTTTCTTAGAGCTCAAAATAATAAAAGGGGTTTGGTATTTTCATTTACTCAATCAATCGTTATATAACAATAATTTCCTTTTCAGGTTTTGAAATAAAAAAACTGATTAAAAATGTTCATTGAGCAATTAGTTGTGACATGTCGTTACATTAAAAAATGACTGTAAAAGAAAAATCTTGTTTATTGATAAAGACTTATTTAATATTTAAAAAGATTGTAAATTATTAATCAATATATAAGATATACATTACTTTTATTATATTAATTATAAAATATTTTTTCTATATTTGGTCTCAAATTAAATAATAATTTATCAAAAAAAAATATTTCAATGTAAGTGAGAAAATTAGCAAGCTATAAAATAAACAGAAATGAATGAATGTAAAATGAAATAAAAATTATATCAGAAAAGTAATAGCAGAAGTAAGTTTCTGATAATGAACTATGGGTGAAATAACCTGAAATAGATAAACCGAAAGAAAAAATTAATGATAATAAACATTAACAAAATATCATAAATAAGAAATATTAGGAAGCCATCAACAGGAAAAAAATTAAATTAGTATTACATGAGGAATGGTGTAATACTATCTAACATCTCTGTAATATACCTAATATAAAGTATTAGTTATAATTCAATACTAAAAAAAATTAAGTTAGTATGAACTAAAATAAAAAATCTATCTAAAATAGGCCCCTGTTGAAATAATCTAAAAACAACAGTACTGAATGATACAAACAATAAAACATGTTGCTAAAAAATTAATTATTCAAACAATACTTTTTTGCAATATTTCTATTAGCAATTGTAATTCTATTACAAAGAGCACAAACAAATGAGTACATACAATCATAAATAACTATAGTGATAATTGAAATATATATATCATATATGGGCAGTATGATAATATATAAAATATGTATACAATCCCAAAAAACTACATGAGGATAAGATTATCAGAAGCATTATTAAACCATCAGATGTAAAATCACATCAACACTGAATTTTAAAGAAATCCAAAAGGAGATATGGAAAATCTTTTCAAGATGCATATTTTTTCAGCAAACACTTTTTTGATCACAAATGATTGATTTATATATTGCAAGATTGTCAGAAGCAAAAGTAAGTCGAGACAAAAAAATCAGGTCTCTCAACATTGAACTTAAAGAAATCCAGAAAATATGAGAAATATTGTTTCAAGATCAGCAAATATATCATAGTTGTATCCTAGATCAGCATATAGCTTTTTGTTAAAAAAAGTTTCTGATTTTTTTCGTTTAAAACAAAGATAAGATCTTATCCGTCATAGAGATCATAAGGCCATAAACAGTGACATACAAAAAAACATGGTTCGCAATATTACCAATTTGTTGATAGCAATTAGTTTGAATTAAGTGGCATTTTCTCTGTTATACTTCAAGCAATATTTTTCCACAAAGATGAAAACATTGAATTAGCTGATGAAGGAAGAATAGCAAAAATCTTTATTTTCAATGACAGAAAATATTATAGCAATGTTTTGATAAGTAAAAAAGGTATACAATGCATATGTACAGTTAGCTAAAAACTACATGAAGAACAGCTTGTCAGAAGGAACACTAACCAATAATGCCCAAAACAGTTTTGAACAACAAAATAACAGAAAACCTTACATACCGTAAAATCTGGCGCATAACGCCCACTTTCAGCAAAAAAAATTCAATTAAATTTAGGGGTTCAAGAGCTTTAAAAACAAAAGAAGATGAGTATAGAAAAAAATTTTGACTTCTAGAAATATCGAAATACTGTTTATTTAAAAGAAATGACACTCCTGATGAACTTAAAGAGTTGTAATTCTATATAGATGTATATTATTTTTTCTATACCTTGGAATAATACCTCAAATAAAATACTTCAAAACATGAGAGCATTGCATATGTACATTTCAGGTCTCCTCGTACAAAAGAGGGTGTGTATTATATGGCAAGCATAACAAACATTAAAAAATGCAGCTCAAAAGTATAGGTGAGCATTACACGCCTGATTTTATCGTAATCCAATATTTTTCTTTGCATTGTTTTTTTAGTGTCAAATTGTTCGATATCATCCTTTTTTTTTTATTCATTTCACCATTGAAATGCGAGTCTAAATAACTATGCATATCTTTCATTATATTCAACATTAACCAGAATCTGCTGATGAAGGAAGAAAAAACAATCTTTTTTTTCAACCAAAGAAAATGTCATAGAACTGTACATTCATAAAATCTTTAAAAATACATATGAAGAACAGATTGTGAAGGAAAGTTAAATCATAATGCAACACGACAAAAATTGCATTAACTCTGAATTTTAAAGTGCAAAAAAAGAATTACTTTTTTGAGCATTCAATCCCATCCATAGTCTGATTTTGATGAAATTACCATAAACAGCTCAGAAAATCTTAGACGTAAATAAAAATTCGCATTAGCATTTGTATTCTTATCTATTAGCATCACTGCATTTAAATTGGCACCAGGCGAACTGTGCTATTTCCCACCAAAATCTTACAAATCTCTTTTGTTTCGTATAAAAATCTTTGTTGTTTTGATATCAAGGAATGATTCGTGTGGCGCTAATTTGGTTGTGGTGACACTAATAGGTTAATACCTAAAATTCTAACTTAAATCACAATATCTACACACAATCTTATAATCCCAATAACTATTTATTGAGTTCTATTTTCTTTTAGTTATCATAATATTATAATTACAAAAGTTTGTATGTATGGATATTTGTTACTCTTTCATGCAAAAAACAACTGAGAGAGAGAGAACGGATTTTAATGAAACTTTACAATAATATAGCTTATACAATATAATTTTTCCTTGCTTATTGTAGTTTTAATTATATGATAACGTGACTCAAATTTTTAAGTCAAAAAATTATTTGTGAAGCTTTTTGTAAACAGAAGCTTAGATAATGTGGTATTTATGTATTAGCATCACCACAGCAAAATTGGTGCCATCCGAATCACACCTAAATACCAAAGCAGCAACGATTCTAACATATTTTATATAAAATCAGTCAGGTTTTGGCGGAAAATGGCGCGATTCATGAGATGTCAGTTTGGCTGTGGTGATGATTATATGTAAATACTGATAATAATTACTTGTTCTTTAACACAAATATCAGTGGATTACTTTAGACAATGAAATTCACTTCTTACCTGCTTTTATTCTTATGTTCAAAAATAATAATAATCTGTTACTAAAAACTTTATTGCTTTTCTTTGTTCAACAACAAATTCTAAATCTTGCTTAGTGTAACAATAAAGTTGAAAATCCTAGCTAGCAATATAACAAAAAGATAATATAGTAATAAATAAATTTTTCTACACACATTTTTTTTAATGATTTTATTATGCACTTTTGGTAGTAACAAATTGATCCTTATATCAAAATTAATACTTTTATCAATTCTGGACCATAATAATAAAATTTAGTTTGCAAGTTTCTTTTGTTGAATTGAAATCCACTAAAAATGCTCCGGAGGAATTGATGTCAAAAATTCCGTTTGGGCTCTATTAGATTTAGACTTGAAATTTAGCACATATATTTATTTTACGAAGTAGAGATCCATTTGAAGTTGCTTTTGTGGAAATTCACTTGATTATTGGGTTAAGCGAGCGCAAAAAATCTTCCTACTTCTATTTTAGATATCATTATAAATTCTTAATTCTGACCTTTTTATATTAAGAGGCGAGAGTTACAGCTATGAATATATTTTTCAATACAATCAAATTCTTAACGCTAAATATCAAAAATTTATGAATATGTAAACAGTATTTATTTATACAACATCGTGAAACACACAATGAAGCGGTGAATAATGGTTAGTCAGCTATAATTTTGTACTATTTTGCAACTGATGAAACATGGAATTAGCCAATAAAAGAACAATAAGCTTTTCCAGACCAAATTGTCACGCTATTAGGTTGGAAGTAGGTAAGACGTAACGCTAAAGTATGCCGATATTCAGGCAATGATTTAATTTCAAGCTTTACTTACTTTGGGGCTTACTACCTTGATATCAAAATCAGATAAATTGTAACCCAAGCACAATCCTAGATTGATAATACAAAAAAAAAAAAAAAAACATGTAAAAAAATTCTTGTACATGAAATAACTCTCCAAGTTAGCAGCTTTGATCTTCACTTAGAATAAACTTGTGTGTGTTTGCAAATGTAATTTATTAAAGTTAAAATTTTTTTAAGGGATTAATTTTTAAGCTAAAATTTCCAAATTTCACTCATCGGCAATTTCTTTTATTTTTTTTAAAAAAATGTACTGCGTTAATGAATTCTTGAAAAAAGGGTTTTATTTCAGCAGTAATCTGTTTTTCCATTAGTTTAATTTATCACTATATTCTCTTTTTGTTATACTGCTAGCTAGGATTTTCAACTTTATTGTTACAATAAGCAAGATTTAGAATTTGTTGTTGAACAAAGAAAAGCAATAAAGTTTTTTGTAACAGATTATTATTTTTGAACATAAGAATAAAAGCAGGTAAGAAGTGAATTTCATTGTCTAAAATAATCCACTGATATTTGTGATAAAAAAATAAGTAATTATTATCAGTACTTACGTATAATCGTCACCGCAGCCAAATGGTATCAAGATGTGAATCGCATGGCACAAATTTTCTTGTGGTGACGCTAATACATAAGTACCACATTATCTAAGCTTCTGTTTACAAAAAGCTTCACAAATCATTTTTTGACTTAAAAACTTGAGTCACGGTATCATATAATTTAAACTACAATAAGCAAGAAAATATTACAGTTTAGAAAATAAGCAAACATAAAACTGTGAGGCACTAAAATGGAAATTATAGTATTAATTTAATACAAAACAATTCATACCTTAAGATATGGGAAATCTAATGTTATCATATTTGTGTTGCAAATCCAAAAATGAAATTTAGAAAGAACATTTTTTTTACGACAACTTTTTCGAAAAACGAATGCAATTCCACCACAAAGAGTTAAAAAACTATAAATAAATATATTAACAATAAAATGTGCTAAAATACTTTAAAAAAACTGCTCTTAACATTAATTTTCGCATTGGGTTGACTTGACACGTCTGATGACATATCTTCATTTAGCTGAAAAATCGCTTAAAAATTTAATTTAAAAAAAATCTAAAGTGAATCTCGAAAAAAAACTCATTGAGGTGTTCAGGATAACATGCCAAGTTTCAGACTTCTGGGTTTCTTAGTTATACTGGTACAGCTGAAACACACAAACTGTTTGTTTTAATAGTATACATATATATAGACGATGTTGAATAAAAAAAGTGCAACTTATTAATAATTTGGTGCATCGCAATTTAAATAGTTACATGATAAATTAATGTATGTACATTTGTTTTCTATTGATTACACAGTGAAAACTAACTTCCAGGGAAAGGTCCTACGTACAGCAGCTGCTGGTCAAAAGAGAATCAAATCAGAGAAACAAACAAAAATAATAGTCCAACAGCATATACAGAAAGAAAAAATTTTCATTGTGTCCCTGTAGCGCAATGAATAAAATTGAGCTTTTTTTTGCAAACATAATATAATTTAAAGAGGGTAGAGCCATTGCAGAGCAGTGTACCCAAAATTTAAAAATAATTTTTTAATGAGTGTTCATATTGCAATTTTGCTTCACAGAAAAGAATGATTTCCCCAAAACATAAATATGAATGCAAAAGAGAATATTAACATGCTAAAAAGGTAAATAGAAATGAAGGAATGAAAATTTAAATAAAAATTATAAGAGAAAAGTAATAACAGTTGTATGTTTCTGCTATGGGAACTATGAGCAAAATAATCTGAAATAGATAAATTAAAAGAAAAACACGTCATAAACCATTTCCCTAAAATATTATCATAAATAACATATTAGGAAGCCTTCAACTGGAGAAAAATAAAATTAGTACAAACTAAAATTTTAAAAAATAGATAAAATAAGCCTACATTATAATAAAGCATTAAATTAATATTACATGAAGAAAGGATGATATTCTGTCAAACATCTATATTGCATTTAATATAAAATTTCAATGTAATACAGAAAAATTAAGCCCTAATTTTGAAGGAAATTTTTAAATATAAAAAATTTAAACATGAATAAAATAAACAAATAAATATGAAGTAACCTAGAATATATAGTAGAAATTATAAAATTAATTAAATTACATCTTTTTTTTTTTGAAATCACGCAAGAGGACAAAATACGTTGAATGTAAAAATGGTTCAGAATAATCAAAACAAATGAGACTGTTTTGCCAAAACAACTAACTAAAAACCCAGTTGTTCAAAAAAAAAAAATGGAAAAATCACTTAAAAATTTAATTTTAAAAAATCTAAAGCGAATTTTAAAAAAAAACTCTTTGTAGTGCACATCTTCTGAACCTAGAATAATTATGTGCCAAGTTTCATACTTCTGGGTTGCTTAGTTTGGGCCCGCCTGTGTAGAGGTTGAACCATCGACAAATATTCCGCCTGTGTAGAGTTGGAAACCAACTCAGTGAATCATCCGCCTGTGTAGAGGTTGGAACTCTTTCATAAACACCTGCGAAGAGGTGTCCTGCTAATAATTTCAAGATATAACCTGCGAAGAGGTGAGATCTGTGAAATCAACGTTTTCCTCAATTATTGGATACATCGTACGTGCGAGCAACAAGGAGCTAGAAAAAAAGGTAGGATCTTTCCATAATGTAAAAAAAAATGTAAAAATGTATAAAATGTATAAAAACGCTTTTCTAAAATGTATAAAAACGTCTTAAAGAGGATCTCATAGAGTTGTTGAGGATCTAGACGGTACTGTGGAGAGTACGGACACTATAGCTAAACTAGACTAAAATTGAGAACAGTAGTACATTTGAAAGTGATCCAGATTTCGTTAAAACTTTAATTAAAAACTGTATAGATGAGAAAGTATCGCGAAACGAAAGAGAGGTAACTTTAGAAAAACAGAAAATTGAGCTCGCGAAAGTACAGCTAGCGCAATTAGAAAAAGAAATCGAACTTCAAACGGCTAAAAATAAAGCATTAAGTTTAAATCCTGCAGCTAAAGTCGAAGAGAAACAGTTCGAAACTTTAAATAAGGAAACCGCAATCCATATTGGCATTCGAGAAGCAGAAGATTGGTTTAGGCCTATTGATTTAGCTAAAAGAGTGTGTGATATTTATATTTCATCTAAAAACGGATCACGTAAGGAAACTCCTATTACTTATGGATATACCCAAGACCCCTTTAAAAATAGATCACAAAACTTTAAACCAAAAGGTTAAAGAGAACTATCCCCCAATATCTTGAAAGAGAAAAATAAAAATTGCTATATATGCGGTGATTCATCTCATTGCGCAAGAAACTGTGAGAAGCGATTTTAAACCTAAAAGAATCTAATGATCACATCCATAATAAAATAAACGTGAATACTTTGAAAATCGAGAGCGAAAAACAAAATAGCGATGAATGCGCAAATCTTCATTACGTAAACATTTTTGTGGAAAATCAGCCCGTAACAGCATTGATCGATTCAGGTTGCCAGATCCCAGTTTTAAATTCCTCACTAATTAGAGTGCAAACACCTTCCGAAGAAATCATAACATTAAGCTCATGTTTTGGCGAACAGCGTATGGTAGAAGTTAAACCCATAAATATTTCTCTGGATCAACACTCTCCCGGTCTAAGTGTTTGAACGGCAATATCACCAACCCTTGACCGAAGAATTTATTATACATCCCAGTGTATATGCTGAAATAAAGAAACTAGGCCACGCAAAGAGCGATGTTTTATTGAATGAAAGTGAATCCTCTTTAGGTGCTTATGCTTATCCTAGTGTTGTTTCTGTTTCAAGTGTGATAAAAAAAACTCTAGTTATGATTTGCCACATGTTAAAAAACTTTAATACTAGAAATGATTTGAGTTCTCTAATTAAGGATTATAAATGTAATAAAATTAAGAGTACTAAGTTAAAATTGAGTATTGTAAGAGAAAAAAATGTTCTGATATAGTATTTGCAAGAAAGTCAAAGGTGCCATGAAAAACGCGAGTTCCGTGAACTTCCACACCCCTTCACCTATGGAGAGTAAACATGGACGGTTTTTGTGTTGCTCGAAGGATCTTTGAGCCCTGGCAGTGGAAACGGAGGAAAGAGAGATCGTTTTGAACAGACGTCAGAACTCTAGAGTGGAAAATATCGATGCGTTCAACCAAAGAACTCATTAAAAAGGCGTTCTTATGCCTGTGAAACACAATGTTTTCCTGTGGAACTTCCGGATGTCGAAGAGGTGCCTTCACATGATGGAGAAACTGTTTAGTTCAGCAGAATTATGATATGTTAAATCTTTGTATATTTGTCGTATAGTCCTTGTATGTTCCGTCTTTTTTGTATGTTTCAGATTCTCCTCTGGTCTCGATGAAAAAGGAAAAAAAAGGACGTACCGCTGCGGACAGCGTACAGTCAGGCTGGCCGATTGTGGCAGCCAAAAGCCAAGCAGTCTTCGTGCGCAGGCGCAGCTAATGAGAACTGAAACCTGTGGACTTTTAAAAACATTAGAAAAGCTTGAAGAGAACGACAGAGGTGCGCGAGCAGGCGTTACCTTCCGCTTATCATCGTCAAACTTATCTGTTAGAATAGCTACCTTTTTATTAATTTTTGTTTAATTTTAAAATAAATGTGAAAAAGACAAAAGTCTTGGACCCCTTGTTATCTCCCACAAATTATGGGGGCTCGGCCGCGATCGATAAAATTTCGATTTTGAACCAAAGTCTGGACAATGAACAAAAGCGTCCGTGAAGGAGACGCTCCGCCATTTTTGGAAACTTCGTTCAACCTGTGTAGAGGTTTGAACTCAGCATGCAATACTCCGCCTGTGTAGAGGCCGGGATTGAAAAAAATTTCGATTTTGATCAAAGTTTGGAACGTGAACAAAAGCCGTCCGTGGAGGGCAACGCCGCCATTTCTTTTTGGAAACTTCGTTTCAACCTGTGTAGAGGTTGAATTTTTTAAACTTCGTTCCGCCTGTGTAGAGGTTGGAACCATCGACAAATATTCCGCCTGTGTAGAGGTTGGAACCATCGACAAATATTCCGCCTGTGTAGAGGTTGGAACTAACTCAGTGTGAATAATCCGCCTGTGTAGAGGTTGGAACTCTTTCATAAACACCTGCGAAGAGGTGTCCTGCTAATAATTTCAAGATATAACCTGCGAAGAGGTGAGATCTGTGAAATCAACGTTTTCCTCAATTATTGGATACATCGTACGTGCGAGCAACAAGGGAGCTAGAAAAAAGGTAGGATCTTTCCATAATGTAAAAAAATGTAAAAATGTATAAAATGTATAAAAACGCTTTTCTAAAATGTATAAAAACGCTCTTAAAGAGGATCTCATAAAGAGTTGTTGAGGATCTAGACGGTACTGTGGAGAGTACGGACACTATATAGCTAAACTAGACTAAAATTGAGAACAGTAGTACATTTGAAAGTGATCAGATTTCGTTAAAACTTTAATTAAAAACTGTATAGATGAGAGGGTATCATGAAACGAAAGAGAGGTAACTTTAGAAAAACAGAAAATTGAGCTCGCGAAAATACAGCTAGCGCAATTAGAAAAAGAAATCGAACTTCAAACGGCTAAAAATAAAGCATTAAGTTTAAATCCTGCAGCTAAAGTCGAAGACAGTTCGAAACTTTAAATAAGTGAAAACCGCAACCCATATTGGCATTCGAGAAGCAGAAGATTGGTTTAGGCCTATTGATTTAGCTAAAGAGTGTGTGATATTTATATTTCATCTAAAAACGGATCACGTAAGGAAACTCCTATTACTTATGGATATACCCAAGACCCCTTTAAAAATAGATCACAAAACTTTAAACCAAAGGTTAAAAAGAGAACTATCCCCAATATCTTGAAAGAGAAAATAAAAATTGCTATATATGCGGTGATTCATCTCATTGCGCAAGAAACTGTGAGAAGCGTTTTAAACCTAAAGAATCTAATGATCACATCCATAATAAATAAACGTGAATACTTTGAAAATCGAGAGCGAAAAACGAAATAGCGATGAATGCGCAAATCTTCAATACGTAAACATTTTTGTGGAAAATCAGCCCGTAACAGCATTGATCGATTCAGGTTGCCAGATCCCAGTTTTAAATTTCCTCACTAATTAGAGTGCAAACACCTTCCGAAGAAATCATAACATTAAGCTCATGTTTTGGCGAACAGCGTATGGTGAGTTAAACCATAAATATTTCTCTGGATCAACACTCTCCCGGTTTAAGTGTTTGAAACGGCAATATCACCAACCTTGACCGAAGAATTTATTATACATCCCAGTGTATATGCTGAAATAAAGAAACTAGGCCACGCAAAGAGCGATGTTTTATTGAATGAAAAGTGAATCCTCTTTAGGTGCTTATGCTTATCCTAGTGTTGTTGTTTCTGTTTCAAGAGTGTGATAAAAAAAACTCTAGTTATGATTTGCCACATGTTAAAACTTTAATACTAGAAAATGATTTGAGTTTCTCCTAATTAAGGATTATAAATGTAATAAAATTAAGAGTACTAAGTTAAAATTGAGTATTGTAAGAGAAAAAATGTTCTGATATAGTATTGTGTAAGAAAGTCAAAGGTGCCATGAAAACGAGTTCCGTGAACTTCCACACCCCTTCACCTATGGAGAGTAAACATGGACGGTTTGTGTTGCTCCGAAGGATCTTTGAGCCCTGGCAGTGGAAACGGAGGAAAAGAAGAGATCGTTTTGAACAGACGTCCAGAACTCTAGAGTGGAATATCGATGCGTTCAACCAAAAGACTCATTAAAAAGGCGTTCTTATGCCTGTGAAACACAATGTTTTCCTGTGGAGACCTTCCGGATGTCGAAGAGGTGCCTTCACATGATGGAGAAACTGTTTAGTTCAGCAGAATTATGATATGTTAAATCTTTGTATATTTGTCGTATAGTCCTTGTCTGTTCCGTCTTTTGTATGTTTCAGATTCTCCTCTGGTCTCGATGAAAAAGGAAAAAAGGGACGTACCGCTGCGGACAGCGTACAGTCAGGCTGGCCGATTGTGGCAGCCAAAGCCAAAGCGGTATCTTCGTGCGCAGGCGCAACTAATGAGAACTGAAACCTGTGGACTTTTAAAAACATTAGAGAAAGGCGAGCGAGAACGACAGAGGTGCGCGAGCAGTACGTTACCTTCTGCTTATCATCGTCAAACTTATCTGTTAGAATAGCTACCTTTTTAATTAATTTTGTTTAATTTTAAAATAAATGTGAAAAAGACAAAAGTCTTGGACCCTTTGTTGTCTCCCATATATATATATATATATATATATATATATATATATATTTAAACTAATTATACAATTATTAAATAGATGGCGCCACATGTTTTATAATTAAATAATATTTTTAATATTTTACACTAATATTTATATCAATATTTATTTATGATTTTTTAAAAGTACATATATATATATAAACTTTATAATTTTCTATCATAATTTAACTTTATGCGGAACTGTTTTTCCCTCTCTTGTATTTGGCGGGAAACATAACCAGCTGATACACTCCTAAGTAAGTCTTATTATCTACGTTTTGCATCGATTTTAAATCTATAATGTGAATACTAGTAAGCTATAATTTTATAATTATATTTAAAAAAGAAGAATGTTTTCTGAGTTAATTTTTTGCTAATATATTGTATTTAAATAAATTTTTTTGTCAAAATATCCCTAAAACAATTTCATACGTGTATTCTAATCTAAGTGACATTAAATATCATGAAAATTATCGATTTATGCGTTTTTATAAAATTACGGTTCCGAACGTAGTCGGATACCTTAAGGTATCCGTGGTTAAAGTATACCTTAAGGTACTACCAATGTACCTTAAGGTAACCGTGATTTTGCAAAAGCGTACAAATGGATAATATTTATGATATTTAGTGTCACTTAGATTAGAATACACGCATAAAATTGTTTTAGGGATATTTTGACAAAAAAAAATTATTTAAATACAATATTTCGGCAAAAAAGTAACTTAGAATGACCGTTTTTCAAAATGTTCTCCTTTTGTGAAAAATGCTTCTATTATAATAATACTTTGCCTGCATATATCTCAGACCTTTGTACAGAGGCTTAACTATAAGTTTTGAAAAATTCACATTATTTTCAGAGTTACAATCCATTGAAATAATTATCGGCGGTTTTTTTTCTTAAAATTTCTCCCTTCTGTTGTCGTAAAACATGGATAAACCCACTTCTAAGTTATATATTTCAGAAATTCTAGTAGAGCCTTTGTACAGAGGTTTGAGCTATATACAGACGAAAAATTATTATAATAGAAGCATTTTTCACAAAAGGAGAAAATTTTGAAAATGGGTCATTCTATGTTCCTTTTTTGTCAAAATATTGTACTTAAACAATTTTTTATTGTAATACTATTCTTAAAACAATTTTATATACATTTTCTAATCTAAGTGACACTAAATATCATAAATATTATCCATTTATAGGCTTTTGCAAATTCACGGTTTCGAACGTAGTCGGATACCTTAAAATAAAGGAAATCGTTCTGCACACATATATTTCTATCAAATAAATCGTAAACAAATATATAAATTCGATTATGTCCTTTTTTTGCTTTAAGGCACTTGTACCTGTCATCCATGGAAGTAATCTTCTAAAAGAAAAGAAAGTTTTAACTGCCATAAATTCCCAAACATTTCAACGACAAATGTCGTTCGGTTTGGATCGTTATATCATTTTGATAAATTATTTTATTGTCCTTGAGATACTTGGTGGGAAGTTATGGAATTTCCGAATTGTTAGATGGGGAACATTTTTACCTACCTCTGGAGCGGAAGTCGTAATTGCTGAGAAATTTCTGGTATGCAATTGTAAGAAAGTATATGCAGCAAGATTTAAGTACATTTATATACAGTTTATATGTATTAGGTTTCCTTTTTGAATACAGGAAATGTTTGCAGTGAATAACTGGAATAATGGGCTAATTAAGGGCTCGTAAAAGAAGTATACATGATTCTATCTTTGTTATATTCAATTCACAAATTTTCTCCCAATTCAATGCTCTAGTCTTAAAGTAGATTCTTACTAAACTAGAAATCTTATTTCTCGCGTGAAATTTTATTTTTAAAAAAATTGTTTTAAGAGAAAATATTTTATGTTGTTTTGTTCAAGGATTTTATTCAGAAGAATTTATAATGGACTTAATCTATGGGACGTCATACTCACATGATAAATGCATTCACGTGTTTCGAACCAACCAATTCATGCACTTTGTTATTCCCAACTTTTGTTTTTTTACAGAATATTTTTTTTAAATGTATATATTTGCCAACAATAGTAATGCACATAGGTAAATAAAATGTATTTGATTTAAAAGAGAGTACACGCATATTATAATTTTTTTTAATTTTGAAAAACTTTTTGTAGAATAATGTAGATAGAAAGTTAAAAATTGACACACATGCTTGGAATGACATGGGGTTTTATTAGAACAAAAAAATAAATAAATAAATAAAGTTCACAAAATGTCCAACAGATGGCGCTTCATCTGATAAGAAAAGCAACAATTAGCATAACAAATTAAGACAAAGCAAAGATGATGTTCTTTACAGGAAATGCTCAATATGTTCACCGTCATTCCTCAACAATAGCTGCAGTCTAGGAATAATGTTGTGAACAGCACTGTAAAGCATGTCTGGAGTTACGGTGAGGCATTGAGTCGGGTGTTGTCTTTCAGCATCCCTAGAGATGTCGGTCAATCACGATACACTTGCGACTTCAGGTAACCCCAAAGCCAATAATCGCACGGACTGAGATCTGGGACCTGGGAGGCCAAGCATGATGAAAGTGGCGGCTGAGCACACGATCATCACCAAACGACCTGCGCAAGAGATCTTTCACGCGT
Organism: Trichonephila clavipes; assembly: GCA_019973935.1. Taxonomy (NCBI): domain Eukaryota; kingdom Metazoa; phylum Arthropoda; class Arachnida; order Araneae; family Nephilidae; genus Trichonephila; species Trichonephila clavipes. The sequence continues at coordinate 14,707 of BMAU01002261.1, forward strand.
CTAGCAATATGGGGTGGAGCGCCATCCTGCATAAAAATCGTACGTTCCAGCAGGTGTTTATCAGCCAGGCTGGGATGATGCGATTCTGTAACACATCGGCGTACCGCTCACTCGTCGCGGTAGCAGTTACAAAACCAGAATCACGCATTTCCTCGAAGAAAAAGGCCCGATAACGGTAGATGTGGTAAATCCAACCCATACTTTCTCGTCGTGCAATGGAGTTTCCATGACAGTTCTAGGATTTTAAGTAGCTGATTCTGCAGTTGTGGGTGTTGACAGACCCCTCGGAGCGTGAAATGAGCTTCGCCGGTCCACACAACAAGTTACTCAACTCAATCGTCATCTTCCGCCATCTTTGAAACGCCCACACCGCAAATGCTCCGATTCACGGAATCGCCAGGTAACAATTCATGATGCCGATGGATTTTGTACGATAGCATCGGAGGGTACACCTAAGTGCCAACCAAACAGTAGTATATGGAATGCCGGTGCGACGTGCGACTGCACGGGCGCCGACTTCCCGTGCATAGACGAACCCGCTACAGTCTCCATTTCATCCTTAACCGTCTCAGCAGCATTCCGCCGTGTGCTCGGTCGGCCACTACGGGGTCTATCGTCCTAAACAACCCGTCGCTTCGAACTCGAAATCATTCTCGCCACAGCTGCATTTGTCAACGGACCTTTACCCTTCGTATGGCGATAGGAACGTAACGCTGCACTAGCACATTCCCATTCTGATAATATAGCTTCACTAACAGTGCCTTTTCAGGTAACGTCAACATGCTGCGACTGCTGGTGCAACTGGATCTCTCTCTCATGACAGCCCCTTTTCTGCTCGATTTTCATGCGCAGTCACTGACGTTTTTGTTGTCCAGCGCCATCTGTCGGACATTTTGTGAACTTTATTTATTTTTTTTTTGTTCTAATAAAAACCCCATGTCATTCAAGCATGTGTGTCAAATTTTACCTCTCTATCTACAGTTCCGTATTTATTAATTTTTCAAATTTATGCTGACTTTTTGATCACCCGGTATATATATGTATATATATATA
>BMAU01002262.1:0-27276 GCA_019973935.1 Trichonephila clavipes
AATTTGACATGCATTGTTTTTTTTAAAAAGGCCATTTAAGAATTTAGAGAAATGATAAAAAAAAAATCAAAAGCTGTTTAAAACTTGATGATTTTGTATAATTCGATTGAGGGAAAATTATTGAAAAGTAAAAATAAGGTTAAAAAACTATATATAATTGTCCTTCCTTAGAGAAACTCAAGTGGCTGTGGTAGCCGAGTGGAATAGGTATCGGATCGTAGCTGGCTTTGTCACGAGTTCGAGGCCAGTACCACTAAAGACCCACCGTGTAGAGCCGCGATGCACGCTAAATCTGTCGAGAAACGTCCTTCCGTTGGTGTGAGTTAGGAGAGGGGCTGCCAGCCCAGGTGTCGTCCACGTCACTTGACCATGGTTCAAACTTGCGTGGTCCGTCGCCAAAAGCCCTCGTGTAGCTGAACAGTGCACGTCGTCAAAAATTAAAAAAGAAGCTGGCAAATTTATAAGTTTTTCATTTAAATAAAATTTAAGGTTAAAATTGTGACGGGACTTTACGTGACTTTCAACAACTAATCCTCTTGGGGGAATCTTTGGGCTATCATTCGCGTTTATTTCACAGCCATTCCTCTCAAAAGAAAACACCATGCGATGCAAATTAGTTAGTGTATACAAAGTTAGAGTTTAATAATCGTAAAAGTCAGAAAGAGCGGAGCAGCTGAACACAGTGTTACTATGGTAAGAATTAGAATTACGCATCTTGATTAAAAGGACGGATTTTAGCTACTAGACTAAATTAGTGAATCTAGAATTAATAGGATAAGATTGATTATATATATATATAAAGTTAATCTATTTGGATTTCGTGCGCTTATTCACATGAGTAGTTGCTCTCTTTATATCTCACTCCTAGGGGGGTTCCCTTTTATAGATTACTTTTTTCTGGAATATTACATTAGATAATAATAAATCATGGATAGTCTTGGTCATTCATCATTACCTCCTACAGCTTTTGGTAAACAAGATGATGAGGAGCCGACTTCAAGGGTAAGATCCTTACAAAATCAGTTTTTAATTTTATTTACGTAATATCAATAGATCAAATATTAGTTTCTGCTTTAAAATTTATGATCTAATAAAATAAATAATAATTATATTATTGAATAATAAATTAAGAGAGAAAAACTGGGAAAAAACCAGTTTATTGATTACTATTCTCACAAATTCTACAATTTTCCATTTCATATTTAAATAATAAGATTTAATAAAATGTGTAAAAATACCAAATGAACCATAGGGAAAGTTGGAACACATTTGGTATTTATATTCTTCTCTTACATTTTACTCGTTTAAAACAATAACAGGTAATTATGACCATAATTTCGAATTATTTTGTATTTTTAAGATTATATTATATATATATATATATATATATATATATATATATATATATATATATATATATATATATATAATAAAAAATAACCTGCAAACTTGGTTCCTAAGGCCAGGAGTTTGCTATTATACTACTGTGACCAATTTTTCCTACTATCTTGACTATTTATACTTAGGTTTTATAGCTATTTGTATATATTTATGGATTATACACACATACATATGTAAGTAGTATTGCATTTATTATTTAAAAAAATTAATATAATTTACTAATAATATTAATTTGGGATCCAAGTGTCACTTACCCGTGCATTATATTTAGTAACTGGGATATGTGCTTGTTTTTTTTTCTATACAAATTGTCGAATTCAATGTCTATTGAAATTATCTGTATATTTCATATTCTGCGTTTGATAGGTCTTTACACTTTTTTTGTAGTCACTCACGTTGAGAAATATATTTCACCTAAACATAATGTTCTGACGGCATTATAATGTTTATAGTGTGTGAGAAATACAGTGTATTTTTCATGAATTTGCAACAAAAAATTTTGAAGATGTTGCTTCTATTTAGAATTTAACATCGAATCAGAGTTGATAAGTTGTTCTCTTCCCACATTATAGGTGTTTTTCTCCACAATTGCAAAATAGTGCATTTTCCATTAAATATTATTTAGCTATGCAAGACACTATGTTAATTTAACGAGTATAAAATTATCTCGTGGAAGCCCAGACAGTAAACAATAGAATATTCACAATCTAGAAGGAAGCACATATATAAAGAAAAAACATTTTAATGTTCTTTTATTATATTGTAACAAAAGTTTAAAAAAAGCGTTGAAAAATAAAATTTATTACATATAAATAAAAATTTCAGTTTAAATGAACAGGATGAGTTTTAGATACTTGTATTTATACAAACTTCATGGAAATAATAATTTTGCATACATATTTATAGGTTTCTATTCGATTTCTTTTATTGTGACTCATGAAACCCTGAGTATGCCTTGGAACACAGTTTGAAGACCACTGCTACATAGCAAACTGGGGCTATAGCGACTGGAATTTTGATCAAGTGAGGTGAACAAGATCAGAGCTGGCATCCCTTTTCCTAACCACTACATCACTTCAACGGGAAGACATTGAACCTCGACAGATTGAACGTCCCCTCTACACGGTGGATTTTCAGTGAAAGGAACAAGAGATTTCTCACTTTAGTTCCATTATATATATATATATTACCGTTAAAGTGTATAATTCAATAATTTCATAGAAAATATATTTCATGAAATAACTAGACAATGTTCTGACGACACGTTAAACGTGATTTTGAAAAGCGTATGTATGGATAAAAATAAATGGCATATTTATGATATTTTTCTATGAATTTGCAATGTATATAAAATTGTTTGAAGATGTTGCTTACAATTTAGAATTTAACATCAATAGTTGATAAAAAATGTTCTCTTCCCACATTATAGGTGTGACCCATTTGCAAAATAGTGCATCCTTTTGTGCATTAAAATGCTTCCATTATGTTAATTTGCCTGTAGTAGCTCATTACCTCTGGAAGTACAGAGGCAGTAAAACAATAGAATATACATAACTAGAAGGAAGTTTATATAAAGAAAAAACATTTTAATGTTCTTTTATTATATTGTAACAAAAGTTTAAAAAAGCGTTGAAAAATAAATTATTTATTACATATAAATAAAAAATTTCAGATTTTCAAATGAACTAGTACAGTTTTAGATACTTGTATTATATAAGAAAAAATTTATTCATGGGTTAAATAACATTTTTTATAAAGGATAACATTTTATAGGTTTCTAGTTAATTTTTTATTGTATTTAAATAAATTTTTTGTTAAAATATGCCTTGGAAAACAATTTTTACATGAAAAGATTCACTGCTGCTATAGCAAATGGGGTTCTATAGCGAAAGTTAATTTTGATACACTTTTTTAAAGAGCTGGCATCCGGTTCCTAACCACTACATCACTTAAGACATTGAAGATGAAGATTGAACGTCCCCTCTACACGGTGGATTTTCCAGGAACAACGTTAAAGTGTATAATTCAATAATTTCATAGAATAACTAGGTATTTCATGAAATAACTAGACAAGTTATTAAGGTATCCGACTACGTTCGGAAACGTGATTTTGAAAAAGCGTATACATGGATAATATTTATGATATTTAGTGTCACTTAGATTAGAAAATGTATATAAAATTGTTTTAAGAATAGTATTACAATAAAAATTATTTAAGTACAATATTTTGACAAAAAATGAACATAGAATGACCCATTTTCAAAATATTCTCCTTTTGTGAAAAATGCTTCCATTATAATAATATTTTGCCTGTATGTAGCTCAGACCTCTGTACAGAGGCTCAACTAGAAATTTTGAAATATATAACTTAGAAGTGGGTTTATATCCATGTGTGTGTTTTACGACAACAGAGGGGAGAAATTTTAAGAAAAAAACGCCGATCATTATTTCAATGGGTAGTAACTGAAAATAATGTGAATTTTTCAAAAACCCTAGTACAGACTCTCTGGAGAAGTCTTTACTTTATATAAGAAAAATATTTTATTATTTTAGAAGCATTTTTTATAAAAGGATAACATTTTGAAAAAAAGTTATGAGTTAATTTTTTGCCAAAATATTGTATTTAAATAAATTTTTTTGTTAAAATGTCCTTAAAACAATTTTATACATGTATTCTAATCTAAGTGATACTAAATATCACGAAAATTATCTATTTATACACTTTTTTAAAATAACGGTTCCGAACGCGTAGTCGGATACCTTAGAGTACATAAAAGATGAAGGATTTCATACTTAACCTAGTTATTCCATGAAATAACTATTGAGAGATCGTCAAAGAAGAAATAAACAATTTCAAAAATATTTTATAAATTAATTGATCATAAATAGCTATATAAAATCTTTCAAAAAATACATTTTATCCCTATTGCGAGGATTAATTGATAAATAATGAAAAGCACAGATGATATAATTTATTATTACTCTTATTGCTCACATTAGTTAAACAGAAAGGGAAAAAAAGAATATGTTGCAGAAATAGTTATTTTTAAATACAAGTATTATCAACAAAATACATGCTGGGAAGAAAAACAGTTGCCTCATAAAAACATCGTGTAAGCTTTTTTAAACAAAATTGTCAGAGAATATTAATTTAAATTTTATGAAACACTTTTATTTTATTTTTCATTATTTATAAGAGCAAGGATTGTTGTGATGACACTTTGAATTGGGTTTGAAAATTAACTCAAAGCAACTAGAACCAGAGTTCAAAGAACTTTCGAGTGCTGTATTTCATACTTTAACCATCAAGTAATCGTTATTCTAAAGAATACCTAGTTAAATCGTAGAATTCAATAATTTTATGTACTTTAACTGACTTGTCTAGTTATTCCATGAAATATCTAGTTATTCTATGAAATAAAGGATTTCACGGTTTAACGGTAACATATATATATTTTAGGGACCAAAACACTGAACCTCAGAAAAATTGTAACTGTAAAAACTTTCTTTTACACATTATTAAATTACATTTTTTATAACAGTATTAAAGAAGTTTATCTCTAATCGATTATACTCCCTTTCTTATATTTTAGGGATTTTTTTAGCTGCAAAAATGAGTGTATATTATTGCAATTTTATGGTACTTAAATTCATAAAGTTTAAGTAATTAAAAATTAAATGTGTGCAATTAAATATAATAACTTCTACAATGACATATTGATTAGTATTGTAATAAATAAAAATCAATACACCAAAAAATTTAATTTTCTTCTAAAAAAATTTTAATTAATTTTCAACAATATAGAGCTAATTTATATTATTAACTACTTTAAAATTAATATTTTGTAGATATTGATCATCTCTTTTAAGTAATATATTTCAGATATTACTAATTTTCAAAGAGTTCTTTTCTTGGTTTCAAAACCAAAAAAAAAAAAATTCAGAATTTCTTTAATATTTTTTTTTTTTTCTATTTTGAGCCAACTTTATACTAAATTTTTTTCTTCTAAAATTTATGACTTTAAAAAAAATTATTTTGATTTTAAAAAAAATTATTATGAGTTTAAAAATTTTTTTTAATTCATTTTCAACAATATAGAACTAATTTATATTATTAACTACCCTAAAGTTAATATTTTGTAGATATTGATCATCTCTTTTAAGTAATATATTTCAGATATTACTAACTTTCAAAGAGTTCTTTTCTTGGTTTCAAAACCAAAAAAAAATTCAGAATTTCTTTAATAATTTTTTTTTCTATTTTGAGCCAACTTTATACTAAATTTTTTTCTTCTAAAATTTATGACTTTAAAAAAAATTATTTTTGAATTTTCAAGAAAATTTTAAAGTTGTTCGTTCATCAAAATCAAATCTAATTCGAGTTTCTAATTCATTTTTTTGCTCCTTTTAAAAATGATTCCTAGAATACTTTGACCGGTTGCTATGCAACGAGGAAAATCGATCATTTAGTCTGGAAATGCTAATGTTAATTCATCATTTTTTTAAGCTTTATGTGATATTTTAAAATTTTACAGCATTTTCGGTCAGTTTTTAATGCTTTTAAAGACATTTTAAGGAACATTATTGTATAAATTTGAATCTGTTATATAGTCAGACCTGTTGCTAACTGCTATTCTAGTTACCTCGTCGAAAATTTCTCCGAAATCCTTTCTTGTTATTTCACTATCCCCGAGTTCCTGGAACCGGCACGTGGGTGCCCGGCGAACAAATATCGATCCATTCTCGGAATTTCATCCTCAGGTTGTCATAGCAACAACCCCACTTTTGTTGCGCTCTGTAGTGCTTAATTTAAAAGAGGTGAAAAAATACCTAGGAATATTGTTTCCACATAAAGTTTCTAAGAGTAGTTATCCAATTATAAATGCTACTTTTTACTTCTTTTTTGAAATAATTAATTATTAGATTTGAAGCTTAGATTTTTCGTTTGTATTGAAATCTCGCTAGTGCAGGGGGTTGGCAAATTTTTGAGAGAGAAGAGCGAAGTGAAACAAGATACCGAAGAGCCATTTTGTGCTTGCGCCTGCACACGAAAGTAACAGGTTCTGGGGTGAGTCATCGCAGTCAAGTCTCTCTGTCATGTGCTCCAATTAATATTTCTTACAATAATTAAATCAAGTTTCACACAAAATTATGTTACCTTTTCCACTTTTTCAAAAACTAAAAGCAATCGAAGATTTGTTTATTTTCGTGACTTAATATAAGAACAGCCATATATTCAAAATATCATAATGTTGAGAATTAAATATTCGAGCTTCATAAAAAAATTTCCGTTCCAATAATAACGTGTTTTATTTTGGAAATTAACATTTAAATTAATTAAAAATGAATTTCGTTGTTTTGTTATGTACAAGTCTCATTTCCGTACTCTTTTTATTAACTCTTAGGCATGGCATACTATACATAAAGTTTTTTCCCCTTCTGTTGGAGGTTTAAATGTATCTCTTGCCCATTCAAGAGGGTTCTCAAAATCATGCATCAAGTAAATAAACGTTGCTAGAATTCACTTTAAGAAGTGTTTTCCCAAGGTAGCATTTTTACCAATAAATTTCACTTTTACTGCCTTGGAACTTATTCTATTCTTTTAATTGATTCTCGATAAACTTTGTTAATGGAAAGGAGTTTAACATTAAAATAAATTTCTGTAGCTAGTCAAATGTTTTAATTTAAGGTATCTGACTATGTTCGGAATCGCGATTTTGTAAAAGCGTACAAACAAATATTTTTTAAAATATTTAATGTCACTTAGATTAGAATACACGTATAAAATTGTTTTAAGAATAAAAAAAGATATTTACATGCAATATTTGGGCAAAAAATGAACTTAGAATTACCTTTTTTCAAAACATTCTCCTTTTGAAAAAAAATGCTTGTATAATAATAATACTTTGCTTATATATAGCTAAGACTTCTCCGGAGGGACTGAACTACGATTTCGGAAAAATTCACATTATTTTCAGAGTTACTACCGATTGAAATAATTATCAGTGTTTTTCTGTTAAAATTTCTCCACTCTGATGTATTAATATATATGGGTATATAAATCCACTTCTAAATTATATATTTCAAAAATCCTAGTTCAGGCTCTGTACAGAGGTCTGAGCTATATATGGGCAAAATACTAATATTACAGAAGCATTTTCCGTTGAAGAACACATTTGGAAAATAAATAATTCTATGTTCATTTTTTGCCAAAATATTGCATTTAAATCATTTTTAATTGTAATAATATTCTTAAAACAATTTCAGACGCATATTCTAATCTAAGAGACCCTAAATATTAAAATAAGTATTAGTTTGTACGCATTTGAAAAATCGCGGTTCCGAACGTAGTCGGATACCTTAAGCACAAATACGGGTAAAAATTTTTAATGGATAATTATGAAAAAATAATATTTAAAAATATATATATTAAGTCAATTCCTACTTATAGGTCTACAAAGAAAAATTATTTTAGTTACTTTTTATTAAATAGTTACAATTAATATAAATATATACAAACATATGAGAGAATTACAATATTAAGTGACAAAATAGAGGAAATGATTTTCCATTTTCCTTTCTATATAGGGTGTTGGACTATTTTTTTTCGTTTGTTATTATAAATTTAATTATTTTAATAAAATAGTATAGAAAAAAAAAAGAAATCACACTCTCAGACATTAGGCCAACCCAGGTGGAATTCGAACCAACGACCTTTAGTTTAAAAGTCCAACACACTATCCATTGTGCTATAGGGTCACAATGTACGAGTTTCCTTTCAATATATGCTATTAGACTATTATTTTTGTTTGTTACTACTTATTCATTTTTTAATTTAACTAATGAATTAATATTTGAAAAAACTGTATTAACATCAAGTGTCATCCACTACAAGCTTAAGAAAAATGTATTTGAACTTGAATGGATGAATAGAAAGTATTTAATTAACGATTGCAAATTTGAACAAGATTGCATATTATACACTGCTGGACAATTACTAAGGACGGATCACAAATTGCTATGTAGCATAACATTAAGCGAGACATGAGGCCTAGTAGGATAAAATATAGTTGCCACACTGTTCAGACATTAGAATAAATAGTATTTATTGTTCTGGAAAGAACAAAAGCTGTGAAACATCTGAAAGAAAAAAAATGTTCATTTGATCTGCGTACGGAGAAATGGAACAATGCATCTAAAAGTCAGCAGGCACCTTAAAGAAAGGTATCAGTACGGGATATGTCCACCGTGGAGTGTGATGCAACATTCCACACGTCGTACCATACTTTGCACAACATTATCCAGCAGCTGTTGAGGCAATTTATCCCATTCCTCTGTGAGTGCACAGATGAGGGTGTTTTTGTTTGTAGGAGGATAGTTTCGACCAGCAACTTGCCTCCCCAAAGCATCCCACACATTTTCAATGGGGTTTAGATCTGGAGAACGCGCTGGCCATACGAGACGTTGAATACCCCCGCTGTCTAGACAATCCTGAACAGCGAGTGTTCGATGACATGTTGCGTTGTCGTCCCTAAAAACAAATTTATCACCGACAGCACCACGGAGAAGACGAACATGAGGAAGTAGAACTTCATCAATGTATCGTTGGCCCGTCATAGTCCCATTCGCAACCACATGTAGGCGTGTGCGGCCATTGATCATGATGCCGGCCCACACCATGATACTGCATAACGGATATCGGTCCTTTTCCTGGATATTTTCTGGACGATAAGCAGTACCACTCTCGCGCCAGATCAGTTGGCGTCTACAATCCGATGACAGACTGAACCTACTCTCATCTGAGAATAGTACGCATGCCCAGTCCTGTTCAGTCCAATTGTGATGCTCACGACACCATTGCAAACGGACAGTACGGTGCTATCTGGTCAATGGGACATACACAACAGGTCTGCGTGCGTATAGTCCTCCTCCCCTCAAACGTCTGGCAACAGTTTTTCGGGAGATCTGCTTTCCTGAGGCAGCAAGAAACTGATTTGCCACCTGCTGAGCTGTGGTGCGCCTGTTCCTTTTTACTGATAGGACGACATATCTGTCTTCTGCAGGCGTCGTACTTCTAACACGACCTCCCCCGTGCCGTCTACTACACATTCCAGTAGTTTTAAATGACTTCCACAGCCGTGAAACAACGCTGTGAGCGATGTCGAACTCCCTGGCAACATCTGTTATTTTTCGCCCTTCTTCGATCTTTCCAATAATTCGGCCACGCATAAAATCATCTATGTGATGTCGGGAAGACATGCCAAAAATTTTAAGTTCGTCTATTAAATCTTTCCTGTAAAACTTTGACTTGAAACAACAACTGTCCACACGCGTCAAAACCTTTAAAGCTCTTATGAACGCTATCACGTGATGAACAGACGTGGAAAAAAAATTTGCATACTCATACTTCTTACTAATATCCCGCACTTGTTCTAATTTTCCACATTTTGCTTCCTTTCATTTTGTTGTTGCTATGGATGATAGTGTTATCCGTCCTTAGCAATTGTCCAGCAATGTATATATATATATATATATATATATATATATATATATATATATATATATATATATATATATATATATATATATATATATAACAATTTAGGTTTTTTAAAGCATATATAGTATTAGAAGCCTGAAGAGGAGCTGCAACCGTCAATGCAAAGAGCCGTTTAGGGCTCACTGGCCTCGGTTCGCCAACCACTGCACTATCTATTGTTGACAAACTTCTTGAATTTCAATCAAATGATGAGAATGACATCTAAACTGTATCTTTGATATATTCAGCATGACTATGGTTGGAATTAAGACTCGAGTAATTCTAATCAGAAGACTCATACATTTACCTTTAATGCTCGGTTAGCCTCCAGATTTCAAATGCTGTATTAAATTACTTTTTGGAGTTATTTATGAAATTATATATATATATTTAATGGATAATTTCGGTTTGTAAAACTAATGATACCACATGAAAATAATAAACAAGAGGAAAGTTTTATTAAGACTGGTAAAAAAAAGGGAAAAAAAAGAAAGAGAACTCTTACAAATAACACTTTATTTTCAAAAGCGTAAATCACTTTTCTAAAACCTAAATCTATTAGAAATTCCAGAAAGAAGAGTTTGCATTTGAAGAGTTTATCCAGCGAATTATATACTCAAAACTGTAGTAGAAAAACAATCAAGAGTATTTCAAGAGCGCTTTTGGCGACGGACCTTATAATTTTGAACCAAAGTCAAGTGACGAAGACGACACCTGAGCTGGCAGCAACTCTCCTAACTACCACATTATACCAATGGGAGGACGTTTAAGACTAGACAGAATAACATGCATCGGCCCCCTCTGCACGGCGGGTCTTCAGCGAAACTGGTCTCGAACTCATGACACGACAGCCACGAGTCCGTTACCTTGACCACTAGGCTACTGCGGCCACAGCCAGGAACGTCTTAAGGCATAAGCCAACTGGGCATGGGGCATCGATGATAAGATCATGATTCGAATAAGTTCAATGGTTAAATATTTTATTTTTTTGTTGTACTCCATAAAACTAAGAGATTTGGTAGATATGTCAAATAGCTCCATGTGACGACCTTCGTCCATGTATATACCAAGGCCTACCGCACCCAGTGCCGGTTTAAACTCATTTCGGGCCCTGGGGGCTGAAGATCTATGGGTCCCCTCGATTCTTGGGGATCCAGTTAAATTCAGATTATCTGGGCCCTGCCGGACCCTGGGCGCTCACCCCAAGTGCCCGATGGATAAAACTGCACTGAAGCTAAGGCATCTTTTTCTCTACATTTTTGTGGCCGCGGTAGCCAAGTGGTCAAGGTATCGGATCGTGGCTGGCGTGTCGAGAGTTCGAACCCAGTACCACCAAAGACCCGCCGTGTAGGGGCGATGCACGTTAAATCTGTCGAGAGGTCAAACGTCCTCCCGTTGGTGTGGTAGTTAGGAGAGGGGTGCCAGCTCAGGTGTCGTCCTAGTCACTTGAACATGGTTCAAAATTACGAGGTCCATCGCCAAAATCCCTCGTGTATCTGAACAGGGTAAGACGTTAATATTCACTCACTCATTCTGTACTTTTTCGGTACCTAAAAGACCTTTTTTATTTGTAATCATTAATGTAAATCCATGCTTGATTATGTATTCCGATGTATTTCATTATATTTATCCCTTTTACGATGTTCTTTTGATACAGAACTAAACAAAATGTCTTGCGTTGATCTAAATGTCTCTTGCAAAAGACGAACAGCATTATTTTTTACTTTATTACTCTGTACATCTTGGTATTTAATTTTATTTGTTTGTTTCTAGAGATGCTTTTGCAATTGACTTTTGCTTCGTCAGATTTTCTCTTGTTATCATTGATTTTTCTATAGGAATTTAAGAGGCAATGTGCGCGTATCTTTTTCGAGTATTCTTTCAATGTAAAAATAGAGATAAATGATTGTTTTCATTTCCAGTTAATAATGTTGTTTTATTTTACTGTGTATTTCCACGGAAGTTTTTTAATCGTGGAATAAAAACATTTCTCCTCAGAAAGCGCTAAAACGTATTCTTCGAGATCTTCAGCTTGTTCATGTCCTCTGTTTTTAAAATAAAAAACAGTAAATTTTGGAATAAAGAATTTTAAGATTTTCCCTGGATTTTTTTGCTTAAAATATTTACATTTCTTTCATTCTTTATCAAGATCGTTCAGAAAATTTTAAACGCGTTTTCTATATTTTATAGTAATTTTTTTAAAAAAATAAATATCCTTCTACCTCAGCTATAAATTATCCCCTAAATTTTAAGAAACAGTAGTCTATTTAAAAACTTTATAATCTTAACAGAATTATAGAGTAGGGAGTCATTTCTTTGATTTTATAAAAAAAAATATTTTAACGTCTCATCACACGGTTCAACCGTGGGAAAAAAAGAGGGAAAAAACTGTTTTGACGCCAGTTCAATTGTTTTGAAAATAGGCGTAAAAGACAAATATTTCCCTAGATTTTTTTATGAAAAATAGAGACAGGAATTCGGTTTTTGCTTACGTAAGTTGATTGTGGAAGAAATTCAGTGATGTATGTGTCTGTTTTAAGCATCAGTGCACAACTGATTCTCAACGGTTGACTTTAAACTCGTAGAACCACAGCGTAGTTTGAAAAACAAAAAAAACCACCAGTGCTTTTTTCGTTTCTTTCTTTTTTTTTCTTCGTCTTTTTTCCATACACTCTCGGGCGAATTACCTCCCCCCCAATATCTTTTCACTTGGGAGCAGTCGCGCATTCGATAGTAACCTAGTGGGTGGTCGCGCGTGAGTCTCGCCAATCCTTGTCTTATAATTATTTTATTGTACACGATAAAAATCGTATTATCTCAGTTAATAATTTAACTAAGAGAAAGTATACTTACATAATTTTAAGGACTTTTCAAATTTAATTTTATAATTTGAGAAAAAAATATCCTATCAAACTGAGCTAAAATGTTTCAAACGTGCGTGATTTTAATAAAGGACACAAATCACATACAATTTTCGCCAATATTACAGGAATGATGCTTGCAGACAAAGCTGTCATATTTTGTTCAAATCATTGTAGTTTCATTGTCCTTAGATGACAGACAAACAACATGCTGAACTTTTTCTTGTGTGCTAGTGCCTTTTGACATGGCGCAATGTGTCTTGTGGTTCACTTGTGGCTTCATATCCTTTTTGATGGGGTGCTTAAGGTAATATTTGAAAATCTGCCTTTCGACTCCAACATTTCATGTTTCATTTTTTCTCAAATTTACTTTCGATATCATGATTAATCTCCATTACTTCATCAGATTCTTCCCTTGGTTTATCAATTTCTTTTTTCGAAGTTTCCACTTCATCCAGGGCCCACCTGCGTGCAAAGACCTAACGTGTCACCGCTCTAGAGGATTTTTCGTTAAGGTATCCGACTACGTTCGGAACCGTGATTTTAAAAAGGCACATAAATGGATAATTTTCATGATATTTAGTGTCACTTAGATTAGAATACATCTATAAAATTGTTTTAAGGACATTTTGACAAAAAAAAAAAATTATTTAAATACAATATTTCGGCTAAAAATTAACTTAGAATTACCTTTTCTTCAAAATGCTCTCCTTTTGTGAAAAATGCATCTATTATAATAATATTTTGCCTGTATATAGCTCAGACCTCCGAACAGAGGCTCAACTATGATTTTTGAAAAATTCAAAACATTATATTTTCAGAGTTACAACCATTTGAAATACTAATTATCGGGGTTTTTTTCTCAAAATTTCTCTCCTCTTGTCGTAAAACTTGGATAAACCCACTTCTAAGTTATATATTTCAAAAATTCTAGTTGAGCCTCTGTACAGAGGTCTGAGCTATATACAGGCAAAATATTATTATAATGGAAGCATTTTTCACAAAAGGAGAATATTTTGAAAATTGGTCATTCTATGTTCATTTTTTGTCAAAATATTCTACTTAAATAACTTTTTGTTGTAATACTATTCTTAAAACAATTTTATGTACATTTTCTAATCTAAGTGACACTAAATATCACAAATATTATCCAAGTATACGCTTTTGCAAAATCACGGTTCCGAACGTAGTCGGATACCTTAAGTTATCCGAGTACTTGCGACAACTTTTTTAAAAAAAATGGAGGTATGGAGATTTTTTTTGTGGTTTTTAGATTTATTTAGTACATTTTAAGAAAAAAAAAAGGTTAAAATTAAGAAGAGAAAAGTAAATTATTACTACTAAAATGCGAAAGATGGGTAAAAATTGACAAAAAATTTCAGAAACGGGGCCCGCTCAGTACAAATATTAAAAGAACAAATTCTCAATTTTTCAATTTTAATGTATTACTTTGCTATACCTTTTTGAAATGACCTTTAGGGTAAGAGACATTTTAACTTTCACAAAAACTAGAACACTTTATCTTAGCTATTATATGAAATTGCTTAAAAAAAGTGATTTATATTCACATAAAAATTGTAAATTTTGTAATAAACAGCGAATGATAAACCTGAAGATTAAAAAAACTTCTATTTTATACAGAAAATACACATAACATTCCAGTAAATTATTTTTAAAACTTTTTGAACAATCCCTGCCCCCGTTTGAACTTTTAGAAAAAAACACATTTCAAGTAAAACGCATTTTTAAGTTATGATATCTGCTTTTACTAAAACACTTGTAAATTTTGTCCTAGTAAATGGAAAATAAAAAAAAAACTTGGTGTTTTTTTTATAAAGCTAATAAGATTGCCTATAAAATAAAATCATAAAAAAAATTTGTGAATTTTTTTAAAAAGTCATGTTTTTAGGATAGTCGGGTACCTTAAAGCAGTGTTCCCCAACCTTTTTATCTCCATGGACCGGTCAACGTTGGATAATTTTACCGCGGCCCGCTGACGGGGAAGACGTTGATTGCTTATATTTTATTTTGTTTTGTTTTAATAATTTTGTTTTAATTGTATTTAAACTGCTTCAGAAAAAAATATAGCTACACCACAAAAATGAATATGAATTGATTTTCATAAAAAGAGTAGCCCAAACACAAGAAAAATATACCGCAGTAAATAAAATGAAAATGATTTAATGTTTCTTGTGTGGACCAGTAGTATTTGATCCACGGACCGGGGGCTGAAGACCACTGGTATAGCGTATACATTATTGTACGAAATGCTATCAGCCTGTTAATATCATTGCTTTATCGCTTTACTATCTATTACTTTTAGACATCCTTATTCTTTGTTGAGTCACTGTCATTGTACTTACACAATAAGGGTTTTCTTCAAGCTTTGATAACTGCAAAATCGTTAGTGACATCATTGTAATCAATTAACATTAAAATATCGTTTTGAGTGCATAGCAACATCAAACTGTTAAGCTTTTCATTTTCCATAGTAGATGTTTTCCATAGTTCCACGCACATGCACACACAGAAACACAACGCATACATTATTCCCTAGGCAGTGGCTTGTTCGCTTTAATTTGTTCTCTCTTTTTTTTATCACCCTTCATTTTTTTGCTCCCTAGACACGGATTTAGTGTGCCGAAGTGGAAAAGCAGCCCTGATCCGCCCCTTGTTTTCGCCGCCCATGCGCGCTGCACACCTGCTAGGAACGGCCCTGTTCCTGTCTGTAATATTTTTCCCCCTCCATATAACAGCTATCCACCCTAATACACGCAGAAACGTACAAAAAGGGAGGGGGAACTGGGATATTCACTCTTTCTCACTCCTCCAATAGGCCAACAGATCTTTTATTTTTTAACATAAAAAGTACGTCTCGGTGCTTTCATGTGAAAAAACCTCTGTAAAAGGAATCTGTACACACCACTGGACATGCAGATAGTATGCAAAATGACGCTCCTTCAGAAAATTCAATAGTAGACAAGACCACACAAAACTGCTCCTGCTTTTCAAGGACATTCACTACTGACGTACTTCTCTTCCTGCCTGACCCTGTATTCCTCGGAGTAGGGTAACAACCCTTGCACTCAAAAGTTACTTCAGGACCATATGGTCGTAATTTGCCATAAATGTGGGTTTTTTCCCTTGTTGTTTTTTTTTTGCATTCTATGGTACTTATTCACTCCATACACAATCCGTCATATTTATATATTCTTAGATACAGTTACTGAGCGCTACGGGGTCTTCATCGACAAGATTTAATTTTTGAAAATAGTTGTTATCTTGTTTATAGTGTAACAAAAACTTAACAAACTGTCGAAGCTTTTTTTATTTAAAAAATAAATATTATTGGAATATATAAATCCATACACTGTAAGGAAAAATATATAAGAAATGTAAAAGATTTAAACTTTTAATAATTAATTTTAAAAGATGCAATTAGATTCAGTGAAAATTGTTTAACACGAATTTGAGGGGACTGAAATATTTTTTCGAGCTAAAAGAATTTAGTGTTAAAGGATATTGCATATATTGCATATATATATATATATATATATATATATATATATATATATATATATATATATATAATAAACAAATATAAAAATATATATATATATAATATATATAATATATATATATATATATACGGCTGCATATATATATATATATATATATATATATATATATATATATATATATATATATATATATATATATATAATATATATATAATATACACTGCTGGACAATTGCTAAGGACGGATAACACTATCATCCATAGCAACCACAAAATGAAAGGAAGCAAAATGTGGAAAATTAGAATAAATGCGGGATATTATAGAAAGAAGTATGAGCATGCAAATTTTTTTCCACGTCTGTTCATCACGTGATAGCGTTCATAAGAGCTTTAAAGGCTTTGACGCGTGTGGACAGTTGTTGTTTCAAGTCAAAGTTTTACAGGAAAGATTTAATAGACGAACTTAAAATTTTTGGCATGTCTTCCCGACATCACATAGATGATTTTGAAAGATGGAAAGATCGAAGAAGGGCGAAAAATAACAGATGTTGCCAGGGAGTTCGACATCGCTCACAGCGTTGTTTCACGGCTGTGGAAGTCATTTAAAACTACTGGAATGTGTAGTAGACAGCACGGCGGAGGACGTGTTAGAAGTACGACGCCTGCAGAAGACTGATATATCGTCCTATCAGCAAAAAGGAACAGGCGCTTCACAGCTCAGCAGGTGGCAAATCAGTTTATTGCTGCCTCAGGAAAGCAGATCTCCCAAAAAACTGTTGCCAGACGTTTGAGGGGAAGAGGACTATACGCACGCAGCCTGTTGTGTGTGTCCCATTGACCAGACAGCACCGTACTGCCCGTTTGCAATGGTGTCGTGAGCATCACAATTGGACTGAACAGGACTGGGCATGCGTACTATTCTCAGATGAGAGTAGGTTCAGTCTGTCATCGGATTGTAGACGCCAACTGATCTGGCGCGAGAGTGGTACTACTTATCGTCCAGAAAATATCCAGCGAAAGGACCGATATCCGACATGCAGTATCATGGTGTGGGCCGGCATCATGATCAATGGCCACACGCGCCTACATGTGGTTGCGAATGGGACTATGACGGGCCAACGATACATTGATGAAGTTCTACTTCCTCATGTTCGTCTTTTCCGTGGTGCTGTCGGCGATAAATTTGTTTTTATGGACGACAACGCAACATGTCATCGAACACTCGCTGTTCAGGATTGTCTAGACAGCGGGGTATTCAACGTCTCGTATGGCCAGCGCGTTCTCCAGATCTAAACCCCATTGAAAATGTGTGGGATGCTTTGGGGAGGCAAGTTGCTGGTCGAAACTATCCTCCGACAAACAAGAGCACCCTCATCCGTGCACTCACAGAGGAATGGGATAAATTGCCTCAACAGCTGCTGGATAATGTTGTGCAAAGTATGGTACGGCGTGTGGAATGTTGCATCACACTCCACGGTGGACATATCCCGTACTGATACCTTTCTTTAAGGTGCCTGCTGACTTTTAGATGCATTGTTCCATTTCTCCGTACGCAGATCAAATGAACATTTTTTTTTCTTTCAGATGTTTCACAGCTTTTGCACTTTCCAGAACAATAAATATTCTTTATTCTCATGTCTGAACAGTGTGGCAACTATATTTTATCCTACTAGGCCTCATGTCTCGCTTAATGTTATGCTACATAGCAATTTGTGATCCGTCCTTAGCAATTGTCCAGCAGTGTATATATATATATATATATATACAGTCGGACCTATATATAACGAAGTCGCAAAATCCCGGGAAAAAGTTCGTTATAGGGAAAAATCGCCGTATAGAGGTTCATCTTTTAAAATACTTTATAAACCACATAAAACAAATTTTAAGTTCATAAACACTACATATTAAAAAAAGTAATTTTATCCACACCCTGTTTAAAAATTAATATATGTTTATTTTATATATCTTACCCATCAAAAAAGAAAGAAAGAAAAACAAGAAAAAAGAATGTCGAAAAATTCATTGTATTTTCAACATTAAGAAATTAATTTTATACTAAAATTAATGAATTTTAAGGACATCTTAATATTTAAAGCAGGGTTGTCCAACCTAAATGAACTTGCGGGATACTTCGGAAAAACATTAAAATCTCGCGGGCCGCGCATAAAAATATGTACCTTTATATCAGATTTGGAAACAAAAAAAACATTTAATGGAGTGAAACTTTAAAGCAGAATGAATTATTATTATTGCTTTTATTATTTTTATGCATACAGACTTTGATCATATAATAATGTTTATATCCTAATATATATTACAAACGTGAAAGTTTGTGAGGATGTTTGGGAGTCTTTCACGCAAAAACAATTGAATGGATTTTAATGAAACTTTACAATAGTATAGCTTATACATCAGAATAACACATAGGCTATAATTTATAGATATTGTGTGAAGTGTCCAAAATATAACAATAATTATCAAGTAAGTAGGAAAAAATTCTGCCATCTGCAAAAATGCCCGCGACATGCCCGCTTTCATGTGTGAAGCTAACATTTGCATTTTGTTTTTTCTACTCCAGGCGCCAGGAACTGCGAAAGTTTGAATAGGCAGAGTGTGAGGCTCATTAAAATTTTAACATAAAAAATACAACAAAAAGTAATATTAACGTATTACACTTCCAGATATAAATTATTTATACTATTTTAATCGAAAAAATAACATTGTTTATTCGCCTTATGATTTTAGAAAAGTTCGAGTATGTTACCTTCGCCAATTTTTAAATCTTAATATTTACGGACTGCGCAATATTAATTAAAGTAAAAATTCGCTGAAATTCTAAAGACAAAACAGAGACAATTATTCTATAAAAAACCTTGCAAAAACGAATACGTCTCGAATCAGTCAACCTGAAAAAGAATGCATTTTGAACCAAGATTGATTTACGCCGTTTTTCAGAAAGCTTTTCACTGTTTTTTAAATCGTGCTATATAGTTTTCAGTTATGGTAATTTAAGGTTTTTTTTTTTTTTTTACACAGAATTCGAAGATTCGGTGTACTTTTCGATTTATAATGTGAGAAAAAACGATATTTGATAGTTTGAATGACGTTAGTGAAATTATTTTGTAAGTTAAATATTAACAGAAAGAAAGAGGTCCTAACAATCAATAAATGTCTTTTAAATTCAACGTAAGATCAACTCTCCCATTTGAATGCAAAGTTGTAATAATAGTTTCCATTAAGCAAGGTGATAATTTAAAATTTAAATACTATTTGTAGTGGATAAAAATAAATTTACAGTTCAAAAAAGATAATATGGAGAAATACAAAACAAACTTAGTTGAAAAAGGCCAAGTGTAGGACCCCCATTTCACTAAACTTGAAGAACGGTGGATAGTTTGGAACATTATAAACCTATAACAAAACTACAGTAAAATTGATACTGGATGTATATCGAAGGTTTTACAAGTTTGTCAATGCATAATTCTAAACCTTCCAAGAAAGTGTAATAATAAGTATTATAATAATTAGTAAAAAAAAAGGTAGTTTTATTATTTAAAAAAAAATAGAAGACAAAGTAACATTTTTATTCAACTGAGAATTACTTAAATAAATTTTAATTCTTTATAGTATTTTATTTTTTAAATATGTTGCATCAGTTAAAATATACTTAAATTTTAAATATTTAATAGCTAGTTATCAAATTTAAAGTTTTTATAACTTCTTCATTTATAAGAATAATTGCATGAAACTTTTTTCCGTTTATCGAATATTTCAAAAAATGCTCACAATTTTAATTCAACATTTAATACAGTTGTGAAATTTTGTAATTGTAAAAATTTCTACTTTTCTGAACACACAACTATTTTTAAAAAGGTACATTTTCGTTTTCGGGTCCTAAAAAGTTGCAAAGTTAGTGAGTGAATATTAAGGTCCCACTGTTCACTTACTCAAGAGATATCATACCGAGAGGGGAAGGGGAATTTCCATGACAATGTGTTATGCATTTAAAAATGTTCAAGCAACGTCGGGGGGAAATAAACCTGTCTGACAGAAAAGAAAAAAATATCGAAACAGCGAATTTTAAGTTATACACTTCGAAAAAAGGCCGAGCAACGCCGGGCTAAGCGGAGGATGGGGGGCGAAAGTAATTTTGAAAAAGAGTATTAGAAGTGTTGATTTTATGAAGGAAAGGGAACATTTATATAAAAGTGTAGAGAAATCCCGAGCATAAACGTCGGGCCATGCAGCTAGTAATATAATAATGTAATGATCAAATAATGTTTAAAATACTACAATGTGTGTGTGTGTATTGCCATTTTCTTGAAAATTACGGTGTTCCTTTTGAATTGATCTTTCGTTACTCATTGTTGAAATTTGATTGTGATGCCATTCGCAAAAGATTAAGTATACATTGTCCTCAGTAGCGCCTACAGGAATTTTTCAAGGAGGGGGGTCCGGGGTTGAAATTTCACTATTCTTGTATCATGCTCCTTTTGATTTTGTCGATTTTCGGGAACAAAACACAGTAAAAAACTAATTATTGAATAAATAATTAGCATTAATTAATAAAATTAATCATTAATAACAAATACTTAATTAAATTTTACGTACTATATACTTAGAATTATAATCAATCGGAAAAAAAATTAAGGACTTTGGGGGGTCCGGACCCCTAGGACCCCTCCCCCTTGTGTGCGCCACTGATTGTTCTTAATCTTAACCGTCCTGAATACTTTTTAAGACTTTAAAAACATCTGTGACTGCCTCTTGCTTTTTGGGCCCTCCCAACAGAAAGGAAGGAGAAACGAAAGCAGAGAATCCTGTCCCACCCATAGTAAAGGGTTTGCGTGGTGAAATGCACTAACAAAGGAATTGACTGCAGTCCCCAATCCAATGGAACTGTTTGATCAAATATGAATCTATTTTAATCCAAAGGACATTTCTACCATCAAAAAGGATTTATTTTAAAACAAGAGAACAGGTAAAACAGGCAAACACATTATATATATATAAATTTCCCCTCAAATAAATTTCAAACTGAAAAAAACTTTGAAAATCTGATATTTAAAAGTTTTTTAAAAAGAGTCGGTGGGCCGCGTGTTGGACACCCCTGATTTAAATCAAACAAGTAATATTCAACATACATAATTCTATAATTAGAACACGAGGACACGGGACAACTCCACTGAGGGTGAAAGAGGATATCGAAGTTGTGTCTAGTGAACTGGGCAAAGGAGGTTACAGGTTGCACTTCTTGGATGAAACGTCCAGAGCTCTATTGCTCTCGGCAAGTTAGGATCTAATAAAACCAGTTCAAGATTTATGACCACCATAAAATGTGTTAAAGAGAGAATAACATAAATTTTTTTCAAAAATACTTCTAAAAAAAGGAAGAATAAAAACTGAGTCACAAAAGAAAAAGTTCGTTATATAGAAAATGCACTTCACTATAGAGAGGTTATTTTACGAAGAAAATCATGAAATGTTCAAGGTTCCAGGAAAAAATTCGCTATGTAGAAAAATTCGCAATATAGAGGTTCGACTGTGTGTGTATATATATATATATATATTTAACAAAATTAAGTTTATTAGAGCACATTTTATTTACATAGATATGTATATGTGCATTTATTCAATAAAAATTAATGAAACAAAAACATTCGCAAGAACTTAATGAAATTTTACTCTAAAAAATTTCTAAGTACTTTGAAAAAAAATATTTATATTGAGTTTTTGAAAAATAATTTGGTAATTTTCCTTTGCATTGTCTTTTTTAGTATCAAATTTTGTCCACAAATTGTTCGATGTCGTCCATTTTATTATTCATTTCACCGATGTAATGTGTGTCTAGGTAACTATGCATACTTTTTTTCATGATGTTCCTCCTGTCGGATATTTTTGTGTGGCGTTTGTAGAAGTGGAGTGTGAAAATAGCTTGGATAAACAAATATGGCTCGTGTCATAGGCTATTCCGAGGATATTTGAAAGCCAAGTTAGCCAACCTTTCTACAAAATATGTGAAACCACCTCGCTTTTTCCTCCCACATCCCTCTTAAACCTTGCCTACATGGCTGGTGTGTTTTCCGTATTTTGTTCATTCCTAAAAGGTAAATCTTTTCGTGTAAAGAGAAAAATAATACAAGAAAATACATTCGGACCTCTATATAACGAAGTCGCTAAATCCCGCAGAAACTTTCGTTAAATGGAAAATCCGCTATATAGAGCAGTGTTCCCCAACTTTTTATAGCCGCGGAACGGTCAACGTTTGTCAATATTACCGCGGCCCACTGAGGGGGAGGACGTCGATTGTTTATATTTTGGATTGTTTTGTTTTAATAATTTTAATTTAATTGTATTTAATCTCTTTAGAATAAAATACAGCTACACCAAAAATAAATATAAAGTGATTTAACAAGGAATATAAAGTGTTTTTCATAAAAAGTAGCCCAAACCCAAGAAAAATATACCACAGTAACTAAAAAGAAAATAATTTCATGTTACTTGTGCAGACCGGTAGGATTTGATCCACGAACGCGGAACACTGCCTTAAGTCACTGAAAAGTTCAATCAGTCAATTGAATTTACTTTTAAAGAAAAACATAGAGGATAATGACAACAGAACAAAGCATCTGTTTTGAAACAATTTCCAAATTTAGTATGCAAAAGTAATAAATGTAATGATTATAGTTTTAATAGCTTATACAACTACATATAAAATTTATTATTTTATAGCAGAATTTAACTGTACTTGCATTGATTTGTTGTGTTAAATTAAAGTAACTGTATGGTACAATTTTAATTTTATCGAATAGATGTATTACGATAGAACACTATAACCTTTTTAAACCCAGCCCGCACTTTCGGGCTCTTACACTTTACGTTCCAGGGCGGGGAGACAAAAACTTTTTTATTATTTTTTTCCAGTGTCACTGCAGTCTATATAGCAATATTTAAAGATAAAAATGTTTCGGGCCTTAAAGGGATAAGAATGTCAAATCCGTACAATTGTGTGAGCTGAATCTTAAAGGAATGCATTACATTTTTCGGAATTAAGTTTGCATCAATTTTAAAAATATTTCCTGACATTATTCTCTAAAAATTCCATGCAAAAATAAATTCTAAGTAATTTGGGAAGAATTAAGAGTTGGGGAGAGGATTTTTTATTTATATTTATCTTCCCCAAGAATAATATTCTAAACACGTTTTCGAAATTTGTGTCTACTAGTAGTAAAAAAACCCCAGAGATCACTGACGTATCCAGCGCTGAGGGGGCCTTGTATCAAAATTCCTTCGGGGCCATTTTATAGATATGGGAGCCCTATTAGTGAGGTTGTAGTTACAAATTTTGGGCCCCTGAAGCTTGGGGGCCCCGTATCATTGATACGGCTGATACGGCGGTAGCTACACCACTACCAGAAATGCAACAGCCCATGAGGGCCAAGGCTGACGGTTCTGATCTCAGTTTTCATGTTCTTGGGCTCTGAAAGGCATTCGCAGATGTACCGGTCAGGTGGTCAGTCTGACGCGAAACCCCCAGTGTGTAGTTTCCAAGCAAGCTTGGTATTCATTTATCGACCCGTTGAAGGGATGAAAAGCTGAGTCGACCTTTCCCAGCCTAGGGTTTGAGCCCCGGACCTCTGATAGTACTAGTACTTAGTTATAGAAAATACATTTCTGTCGTAATACACAATAAGACAAAAATATCAACTAAGTCAAAATGTTGGTTTCTTTTTTGCATCAATAATAAGAAATAAACACTTAAATCTATTACTAGATGCAACAAAGAAGAAAGAAACACTACAATTCAATTACCGATATGAGGAGTTGGTCAGCGCCTCTACACGGCAAGTCTTCAGGGGCATTAGGTTTCAAGCCTGTGACTCGACAACGCTGGCCACGAGTTCGCTACCATGACCATTCGCCTACCGCGGAATATTACTATGGTAATAAGAGTGAGTGAGTGTCTCTTAATCTCGTATTATAAAGCAACACGAGGGTTAATGGCGACGGGCCTAGTAATTTTATACCACGGTCAAGTGACGAAAACGACATCTGACATCCCACTCCTCCGAACCTCTACACCACACCACCGAGAATGGCAACCACAAAAAGTTTTCATGCATGAACCGTCATAAATTCGAGCAAACACACATTACATATTTATTCACAGCAACTAATTGTATTATATAATTCAGTCTGATGGAAAATGTCAGACAATGCAAAAAAGAACAATTTTTAGACAATTTTTCACATCTAATACCAGTTTCTAACCAATATTAGCCTTTTTATATGAATATTAATTACGAATATATAAGCAAGAATTACATGGAATAAAAGCTCACTAACAAATATTCTCTAAAAGATTACACAGAACGACAGCTAATTTTTTTGTAATTAAATAAAATCTTTATTATCATAAGAAAAATAAACACGAAGTTAAAAGTATTGATTGAAAATGAATTTGAATGCTCTAGAAAAATTGCATCGGGTGTGTACATAACAGGCTTTCGAAACGGAACTGAACCGACAACCGGAAAAAACCGTTATTTTGGTCTGAACGAAAACCGAAACTGTAAGCCGAAAAAATATCGGTTTATTTCTGTTTCGGTTTATCAATATATCTTCAGTCATTTTGTTACAGTAACCAACTTATCGATGTTTTCTAATTTAACGTTTACCATATAATCAGTGGCGCTCCCAAGGGGGGGTCCTGGAGGTCCGCCCCCAAAGACCTTGATTTTTTTCCGATTGATTATAATTCTAAGTATATAATACGTAAAATTTAATTAATTACTTGTTATTAATGATTAATTTTTTTTATTAATGCTAATTTATTCAAAAATTAGTTTTTTACTGTGTTTCGTTCCCGAAAATTGACAAAATCAAAAGGAGCATGATACAAGAATGGTGACCGGACCCCCCCTTTGAAAAATTCATCTGTGCGCTACTGCATATAATTATCATCATTACATTTATATTGCTTCTCGATATCCCGTTTTGATGTTCACTAGTACTTTTCTGTTTCAGTTTCGCTCGAAACTACTTGTAGAAGGTGGATTTAATTCAGTTGAATGAGCTAGAAATATATATGATTTAAGATAAAAGAATATACATAAAATAAAATTATTCATTCGGAACTGAACTGAAAACCGTTATTTTTGTCGGAACGAAAACCGATATATATATATATATATATATATATATATATATATATATATATATATATATATATGTAATGCTTCTGCTATAATTCCGTTGAGTGGTAAATATATAGCAAGACTTGGCGAGTGGTTGATTAAATAATGGAGAACCAAAGATTGGGCGTGACCGGTGGTGTGATTTTCTATGTTACGTGGAACATGGTCGAATACGGTTTTATCGAAGAGGCACTCCTGTGAATCCTTATTCCTTTTTATTCACATCCGGAAACACATAAAGATCCAGTAGGGACGGCATTACACATACAAGAAGCAAACATCACAGCACAAACACAGACAAAGAAACTACAAGGCATACAACAAACACAAAGCAGCCGGCTACATGACTACAGACAGAAGAGAGGAGAGAGCGAGATTTCCAGAGACATCGACTTTTATATCTGACGTTGAAGACCACGTGACATTTTTGTAATAAAAGTTCTGATGGGTTACAAGGGACGGGAAAGGGATGTATGATGTAATATTATTAGTCGATTACGATTAAAATCAGGGTGTTGGTTTCGAACCAAGCAATTAAAAGATTATTTCAATATTATTAAGAGTTAATTAAAAGGATGACAGAGGGAATTTTTTATTATTATTATATATTAGTTAAATCAGAATGAAAAAAAATTACGTTTCTCGAAGCCCTGGTACATAATCTACATTTCGAAATCATACAAAATTTCAAACAGAGCAGTGTGATAATTTGTAACACATCTTTTTCAATCAAAATTAAATACTAAAACTATTATACAGTAGAACCTGATTTTGCGTGGTCTTTTTTTATGCGTTTTTACTTTTGTACGATTTGTTTTGTGCGATTTTATTTTTGTGCGATTTTTTATGAGCGATCTTTTTTTATGTGGTGTATGAATTTCAATGGCTTTGGCGCCACTGCAATGTTTTCTATCAATTTACTATCGGCGTAACGGAGAATGTTAGGAATCTCCTCCTCCCCCTGAAAGTCAGGTTTCGCCTTTAGCATTTTATAATTGGGTAAATACGCATTTAGTGTTAGTCAGGCCTTGGGCCCCTAAAGCCCTATCAGCCTCGCGGTAGGATTCAATGGCTTTGGCGCCACTGTAATGTTTTCTATCTATTTACCAGTGGTGCAACGGAGAATGCTAGGACCCCCGAAAGTCAAGTTTTGCCTTTAATATTTTATAAATTGGGTAAATACATATTTAGTGTTAGTCAAGGCCTTGGGCCTCTAGAATCCTGCCTCCCCCCCACGTGATACGGGGTGCATGTTACGTCACTGAAATGCAGCCACTTCAAGGCACTCTGCTCCTTTGTTATAAACAGTCTCCCGACAATGCGCATTCAGTTACTTTCTCTCAACGCTCCAGTTGCCCGCGCTTGATTGAAGACGAAACTTTCAATGACTGTGACATTATCAATAATTTGATAGATTATGAAGACGGACAAGAAGCCGAATTCTTTGAGAGCGGATAAAAATATGTAGGGATCTAGCTTTTCAACAAATCTGAAAAGCATTTTCTTCAAATAGATACCAATTAAGTAAAGAGTATAAAATTCCAAGAAGGGCTTCTATCATGCATATATGGGTATCGTGACGTACACAAGCAACTGACCGTCGTCACAAAAACTTATCGATTGAAAAAAATCAATCAATTAAAATTGTATGTTCAAGTGGCGAAAGCGATTTTGAACTAAATCATCACAGGGCTTTGGATTTTGATGAGTAGCAATAAATTATGTATGTGTATTTTGTGAAAATTTATCCGTGTATAC
>BMAU01002263.1:0-15268 GCA_019973935.1 Trichonephila clavipes
GACGTAATGGGGAGTGACTGAGTAGTATAAAGCATGTTGTCGGTGTAAGATCAGTATTTCTGGAAAAGAGATTGCACGCCGTATAGCAGTTAAAATCACACCGAGTTGCTGCCTCAGCGAGAAATGGCAAATAATCAATCTGTTAGACGACATCTGGATGCTTTTACCTGAGGTCGAATCATTGTGAAGTTGGAGGAAGGCCGCAGTGTGACAAGTGTGGCTGCAGAGTTCGGAATTGCTCACAGCATCGTTTCACGACTTTGGAGACAATTTCAAACTACAGGAACAGCTATCCGGGGGGTTCAGTAGTGGTCGTCCAAGAGGAACCACACCCGCAGATGACCGGTACATTGTCTTACAGGCCAGAAGAAACAGGCGGAAGACAGTGGGAGAAATCGCTAGACACACGACACAGGCGACTGGACGACCGATATCGCGTTTTACCGTGGCCAGAAGACTGCACGGTGGTGGTCTATTTGCACGACGCCCTGTACGGTGTGTACATTTAACGCCTGCCCATCGGGGAAGGCGTTCTCTGTGGTGCCGGGAACAACGGAATTGAGAGATAATGAATGGGGACGAGTACTCTTTACAGATGAGAGCAGATTCAGTTTGAGTAGCGATTCTCATCGCATACTCATCTGGAGAGAGCGGGGAAGCCGCAATCATCCCTCGAGCATCATTGAAAGGGACAGGTATGGAGGTCGCGGTGTTCTCGTTTGGGGAGGCATCATGCTTGGTAGTCGTACAGACCTTCACATCTTCGATGCAGGTTCAGTCAACGAGACCCGTTATTGTAACGAGATTCTTCTTCCATATGTGCGTCTTTTTAGAGGCGCTATGGGTCTGCAGTTCCTTTTCATGGACGGTAATGCACCCTGTGATCGCACAGTAGCTGCCGAACACCTGTTAGAGGTGAGGATATTGAACGTATGGATTGGCAGGCACGATCTCCGGATCTCACTCACATCGAGCATGTATGGGATTTTTTAGGCAGACGCTTGGCAGCTCGCACCTTACCACCAGTAACGATTTCGGAGCTTCGATTGGCACTGCAAGACGAATGGGCAACAATGCCCCAACAACTCCTTGACACCCTCATTCTCAGCATGGGTAGACGCTTTGAAACCTGCCTAGCAGTCAGGGGAGATCATATCCCCTACTAAAGCCCGGATGTTTCTTGCTGGACACCCATCACAGGGATGTTTCGGCCTTCAGTCACATTGCGCTCCATGCTACTTTTTCAATCAAGCTTCTTTTTATCCTTCAGATTTCTCTTTTAATAAGTGTTGCTTACATTACACATGTCCTTATGTATTGGGGATCTTACGGTATTAAATGTGTTGATTTGGAAAGCTTTTGTACAAAGTTATATTGAAAAAACCGTCTCGTCCTTAATTTTTGCACACCAGTGTATATATATATACTGAGAAACATTGAAAATAGCGACCCAAGGAGAAAGCATCGGATTGAAATAAAATTTAATACACATAATGACACAGATGAGAGATTCACTTGATCTCAAAAACAAGACAATTAAAAAGAATACAGGGGCAACTTCAATAGCGCGTTGGATCAGATCCAGCTGCATTACATGCAGCCAAATGGTCCGGCATTGTGTTGATTAGACACCTTATGTTGTCCTGGGGCAGATAGGCCTACAAATCTTGAAGAGCCAACTTTGAATCAAGAACAGATTGACACGATGGCATCTGCCGTTTCAGCTGATCCCACACGTGCTCTACAGGGTCAAATCGGGGGAGCGGGCCGGTCCTGGAAGAGCCTGAAAAAGACGTAGGAAGTCTTGAGCAACTCTTGCTGTATGCGGACGAGCATTATCTTGCTGGAAAATTGCCCCTGGGAGACGATTTAGAAAAGGTCCTACATGGAATCGAAGAATATCGTCAACGTAACGTTGGCCCGTTAAGGTTCCACGCATCATAATTAAAGTGGACCGCATATCATAGGCTATGAGCCCCCAGACCATTACACTAGCTGTGCGGGCATTGTGACGTAAAACAGTGTGGGGGAATTGTACCGCTCACCAGGGCGCCTCCACACCCGTACACGGTTATCATCTGTTCCCTAAGCAAACCGGGATTCATCACTAAACACAACTTTTTGCCAATCTGTGACATTCCACATTGACCTGCCTTGACACTACTGTAGACGCAGTTGCCGATGTTCCGGTGTTAAAGGGAGTGCACGGAAAGGGCGCTTAAATTTAAGATTTGCTTGTGCAAAGTGTCAGGAAGTTGTTTGTGGAACAATTGCTACGCCGACGTCTGCTCGTATCATTGAATGAGTCACTGTTGGGTCCACCAGTGCTTGCCGCACGATCCTTGGATTCTCTCTCCTCGTGGTGTTACTGGTCGCTCCAGACCCGGTTTTCCGTGCGTGGGTATCTTCTCGTGTCCGTTGCTTCCAACAATTCCTAACGGCACATTCCGAACGATCGACCTGGCCAGCAACACGGCGCGTCGACAATCCTGCAGTTTTCATCCCGATGATGAGGTCTCTCTCAAACTCGCTTAACTGAGAGAAATGTTTTCTAGCATGTTTACCTGGCATGTTTCACTTACCAATTTAATCCTACAAACGGCGGGTAATCGCCACGTTTATGAATCTTCGAATTTGCGCTGGCTTATATAGCACCCTCTTCCTGATTGTAGCGCCACCTCGGCGTGTATGAGCATGCGTATTGGCACAAAACTTGGATCATTTGCATATCACATTACGCTCTACTTATTTGCAAAGTTTTGCGATTGTACTTAGCTTCCTTCTTGGGTCTCTATTTTCAATGTTCCTGAGTGTATATATACAGTCGAACATCTATATTGTGAATGTTTCTATATAGCGAACTTTTTCCTGGATCCTTTCACATTTTCTTTATTTCACGATTTTCTTCGTAAAATAACTCCTCTTTAGCGAAGTGCATTTTCTATATAATGAACTTTTTCTCTTGAGATTCAATTTTTGTTCTCCCTTTTTTAAAAAAAATATTTCTGAAAAAATTTCAAGTTATTCTCTCTTTAACACATTTTATGGTGGTCATAAATCTTGAACTGGTTTTATTAGGGCCTAACATACCGAGAGCAATAGAGTTCTGGACGTTTCATCGAAGAAGTGCAGCCTTTAAGGGCAGTCGGAAACCTCTATACCGACAATGTTAAATTGGCTGTTTTCGAGGAACATTTTCTCAAAATCTGTTATATGTACATGCTTGAAATTTTTCATATAATTAAAATACACATTTCTCATTATACTCAAATGAGCTTTTAGCTAATTTTGAATTTTTTTTTCATAATTTATAAAATATTTTATCAAACATAGTTTACGTTAACCCGTTTTTCACATAAAAATTTGTAAAAATAAATTTTGGGGTTTTTTACAAAAAGCTCATTTCAGTATATATTAGCCATCATTATAAATATATCATAAAAATTTACATACCTGTGAACAGTAGTTTCTAAGAAAAGGAACATCGAACATCAAAAATTGACATTTTGAGAAAAATTGATTTTAACGTATAATTACTTTTTAGTTAAAACATGCCAGCTCCATATTCTAAATCATCAGCATTTTTTAGTAGCTCATCATCTTCTTTCTTCCTTTTAAGTCTTTTTTCCTTCCTAACTTCCTTTGTTTTTTGTAAACAATAGTATTTTGCTCGTAACAGCCTCTGTTTGTCGAGGCACTCCATCGCTTGTACCGTGTAATCACCAGGCTCAATACACACTTTTCTCAAAATTTCTAGTTTTGATACATTCCCCATATTAAATGAGGAAACTGCATCATATGTACCCAGTGACAAAACTTCTAATTGTACAAATGTTTTCTTCGGTACACGAGACCATATTACATTATTTACACTTTCGTTAGATTTTGCGTACCTCCATGTAAACACTTTTTTAGCAATTCTGGATTAGCTAAATCCCTAAAAACAGGTCGCATGGCCTCCACAACATCCACAGGTAAACTATTTTTGTGATGATAAGTCTCCCCAAGCAATTCTGCTTTTTAAATTTGCACCACGTATCTGAATCAGAGGGACAAAATCCATGCTGAGGTTTTCATCGGTTGATAGCTTGTGTAAAAATATTGCCCATATGGCTTGTTGCATGTCCTTCACGCTAGACAAATTTCTGCGGATAGCTAGACCATAATATGCTTGCAGACGGTCGATTTCTGCCTCTGTCAATCTATTTCTTCCGCATAAAGGCTTTCCGTCAGAAAGTTTTTGTCCTCTCATCTTAGTTTTCAAGCGTCGAAGACGTGTCCCCATTCTTTTTCATAACATGACCTATGCATTCTAATTTCTCGACAGAGCAATGGTCACCATATACTTTGTTCTCGACAATAGAAGTAAACGCTTTGGAGTCTCCATCTCCTAAATATTTT
Source organism: Trichonephila clavipes (assembly GCA_019973935.1). Classification (NCBI taxonomy): domain Eukaryota; kingdom Metazoa; phylum Arthropoda; class Arachnida; order Araneae; family Nephilidae; genus Trichonephila; species Trichonephila clavipes. Next base: position 4,402 of record BMAU01002263.1, read on the forward strand.
GTGTACCGAACATTGTAGAGAGACTGGGAACGCTGAAAATGGATAGAGCTCCAGCTACTTCCATCTTACCGCTGTAGCCTTCAAAATTTCTCTTACAATTTTGAAGATGCTTGGTTTTGTTCGGACAAATACAATGTTTTGAAAAAACTTCGACATCTATAACTTTGCCGGTATCAACACTTGTGACTGTCACCAAGCCATTCTTCGAAGAAAACCACGCTTCTGCCAGCTACCATCAACAGCAACAGCAAGGTCCCTTTTTCCATCATTTTCATCAACGGCTTCACGAACAGCTTCTGCCATACTGTGTTCACAGGTTTCTCTTGTTGCCTGCAGTAAAATGTGGTTGTACTTTGAGAATTTTGTGGGTGGCGGGGGAAGATTCATGATACCGCAAAACATCCTAGCAGACTCAGCACCTTTACCTATGCATCGCATAGCATACACTAGCCGGGTATTCAGTTCGTAATTCTCAGAACTATCGCATTTCTTGGAGTTAAAAGTATAGTTATATTTACAAGAAGGACATTTTAAGTGAAACTTCACAGCTTCACCACAGTTACTTTCACTGAGGTGCAACCTGAGTCCTGTTTTTTCACACTTTATACATTTTACAGCTTCAAAAAACACACAAGCTAAAAGGTTAATGTCCACAATAACATTTCTGAAACCAGAAAAAGCCTCATCCGAATATGAAATATCCATGTTTACAATTTTTCTCTCACTGGCAGATGGTTCAGTTTCATTAGTACAAAGCTTTGCACCATCAGCACAATTTTTTCATCAGCAGAGTTCTTTGGAACAGTAGAATTGCTTTCACCACAACCATCATTACTTTTATTACATCTTCCTTTATTAAAAACTCCTCTTCGTTTCTTAAATACTTTAGTCGATGCTCTAGGCATAGTAAAATCGATATATTATAGCAATTTTTTTGAAAGTTTAAGCTGAATAATGTTAAAGAATACTTGCGAGTTCAAAATTACAACGCAGTTTTGAAAGTGTAAACAAACACTGATTTGACCGTTAAAAATACAGTGAAGTTTCAAATGGGTTAGGAAATAAAATAATAAAAGGCTCAATTTATACAATAAAAGATAAATGTTTTGATTTATACCAGACGCTCAACTTTTAAGCCAAAACAAAAAACTTTGTTTACTTTTACGCTTGTCAAATGGGCGTGGCCCAGTTTCAACGATTATTTAAAAATAGGTTTTTAGGGCTTCTACTTACCCTAGAGGTTAAAGTAAGGTATTTTTAGAAAGGTTAAAATCTGTACTATGTGGAAATGTAAAAATCTCAAATTGTCAAAAAAATCAAATTTTACCTTTCCGACTGCCCTTAACCCCCTTTGTCCAGTTCACTAGAAACATCTTCGATGTCTTCTTTCATCCTCAGAGGAGTTGTCCCGTGTCCCCGTGCTCTAATTATAAAATAATGTATGTTTAATATTACTTGAATACTTTAAATTGTAAAATGTCTTCAACATTCATTATTTTTAGAATAAATTATTTTCTTAATATTGAAAATACAGGGGATTCTACGACATTCTTTTTTCTTGTATTCCTTGAGTTTTTCTTTCTTTCTTTCTTTTTTGATGGGTGATATATAAAAAATAAACATATATTAATTCAAAAAATGGTGTAAATAAGTACTTTTTTAATATATAGTGTTTATGTGAGTTTAAATATCAAGAGTATATTAAAAGATGAACCTCTAAATAACGAATTTTCTATATAACGAACTTTTTTTCCGGGATTAAGTTACTTCGTTATATAGAGGTCCGACTGTATATATGTATACTTTTCGTTAATATAAAATAATTTTTATACATTGAGAGATACATTTTTTTAAAAAAATTTGTAGTGAATGACACTTAATGTTAATACAGTTTTTAAAATAATAATTCATTAATTAAATTATATCTTTAAGTTTATTCTACTTTATTCCTGAAGAAGTTAGACTTATTCTGCAACAGATGGCGCCAGTAAGTTTTTCGAATGAAGTAAAAATGAACTTAACTTTATTTATATTACTTGTTAAAAAAGAAAAAAAAATGGTAAAATATTACCACTTGCACAAACATATTTGTATAATATGGTAATTTTCTAAGGAGATTAAAATTTTTCTACATTTTCATCAAGTTTTGTTTGATTTTTTTGAATTTTTATCACATTAAAGAAACAGATCGGCTATTCAAATTTATAAAATCCATCACCAATAATCCTCGTGTTACTTTATAGTGCAACGTTAATGAAATACTCATTCATTGCGTTGAGGTTGAAGACGCGCAAGAGAATTTCCCAAAAAGAAAATCAAAACGGTTTACTTTAAACATCGATGTAAATTTTACTATTCCTTCTATTTATTAATAGAACATGACTATATTTATGAAAATTGAAAACTATTTAAGTCTAGGTAAAAACTTTTTCAGTTGAAGCTATATACTTAACCCATTTCAAGTTCATTTTATTTCTTGATTATGAGAAAAAAAAGCGAACTTCTTATGCATATTTTCACATACATATATTTTAAAATATATGTATGCGAAGCACCATTTGCATACAAAATTTTCTAACATTCAATGCACAAAAATATTTTTAAATAAATAAGTAATTTATCTTTAAATTTGGCTTTCTGTATGGGGGAAATTATTAGACTTGGGACGAATTTTATTCACATATCCCGACACATAAAGAACCTTGTTCCTCTCTTTATCTTTTTCTCTTTACTGCCTCTCTTTGAGAAGCGAATGATACACTGTCGTGTTGGATAAGTTGGCTTCCCTTTTGGGGGAATGTAGTCCACAATGTGTCTTTCTGACAAGCCTGAAAAGGAAGGTCTGTTCAACCGAAGGGTATCCTCTTTTTGCTGAAAATTCCACTCAGTGGTACTTTTCAATTTTTGTAAACCATAATTAATAATTCTGGAAGGACTGATTGCAAAGTGTAAATTTTCACAGTGCTCGAGCTACACTCGGGAAGAGGCAGAATGGTACGTTTTGTCTGATCGTGCTCAGCTCAGGAAAATCCAGGAAAAGGTTAAACATTTATTATTCAATTTTAAATTATTCTTCATTATGTATCGAAATGTACTAGATTCTTAAAAACATATGAAGCAACAAATGTATTAAGGAAACATTTTGCCCGAAACTCTATTGGATAATAGACGCATCAACGAGTCGCATTCCATTAATACTCATTAACTGTCGTGAAAATGACAGACATAATCTAATATTAAATGGTATTAAATGGTTGTGTAATGAATTTCCTACTGAATATTCTATTGACACTAACAGATGGAAATTTAAAACAAATTATCTTCTGAATGTCGGAACATAAATCAATTCTAACGACATAAAAAAGAGCTGCAATATAATAGCGTGGATTAATTAATATTCATACGGTATAATCACATAAATTTGTGAAAGGAAACACATCAGTTCCATTTAGCAGTGAAGACATATTTCAGCTCATTAAATATTTGGCAAAATAAGGAATGGAATAAACTCGTAAAGAGGAATACATGAGATCGTGGCATAATTTGATTAACCATATAAGTAGATAATTATTCCCTGCAATGTATTATTTGAAAGTGATATATGCCCTGATAGGCATTTGATTATGGGTATGAATTCTTAGCTGGCGGGCTATCTGTCGGGTCATAAGTTTGAGAGTCCTAGTATTTCTATAATTCTGTTATATAGAAGGCTTTGAGGCTTGAAGGCTTAAATGAACTGAGATTCAAAGTCTCCATGCTAGGTGGAAGTTTAAAAAGAGGGATGTTGCATCTGAATAGCCCATTGAGAAGCGCCATTTCTGCACAACACTTCTTTATAGGAAAGAAAAATTGTGGCAACAGTAAATTTTTGAATTGCTCCCGCGTGATATACTTAAAGAAAGTATTCTATTCCTTGCGAGCTATCCTTGCCCTGAGAAAATACCTTCAAAGATAGTAAATTGTAGCCGGATTCATTATGTATGTGTGTTTTCTTTCTTACATTAACCAAGAAATCGAAAATGAACCTTTTTAGAATAAATAGCATTTCGTATATGCAGTTCACTATTTTATCGTTTGCGCTTCTACAAGGGGGAACAACTCAGTTGTCACCCTTCTCGATTGACTCAGGTTCAGAATTATGCAGTCCATCGCTAATAACCCTATTGCGTGATTTTTTTGGGGGGTGACTAATAAACCATCAATAATTTAAAAGCGAAATCTAAAGAATTCTTCAAAAATAGGCATTGAGTGAGTGTTTTTGACGTCTAACTATAAAACAACACAATGGCTATTGGTGACGGACTTTGTAGTTCCAACTCCAGTAATATGACGGCTGGTTGGCACTTCCCTCTCCAAGGTAACCACTCCAGGCCAACGGAGGAAGTTTAAGGCTCCACAGATTTAACAGGCATCAGCCCTTTTACATGGTGGGCCTTTTGTGGTCAGAAGTTTTTAACTCATGACAGACCAGCCATGAGTTTATGACCATAACCATTAGGCTTAGCATGACCATGAAGAAGCATTACAAAAGCATTGATATTCTCAATGGAAAAAATCTCATTTGAATGCTAGAATTATAACAAAAAATTGATAAATTGTTCAGAAACATTGCATTTTGAAGCTACATAAGAGCTACTGGCTGAAGTTAAATAAGAGAGGGGTGATCTCTGAGTTTCAAATTTTCCCACCCCACCAACAAATAGAAGACATTTTAACAGATTTAGCTTACATTAGACACTCTGTACTAGAATACCTTTTTGTGGTACGAATAATCGAACCCTAAACTTCACTGTCTGAAGGTGTTAAGAAGAGATCCAGAAAATCCATTAGGAAAAGGGCTAGATGTACGCCTATCGGTATCTTTAGCTTTGAGCAACATTCAGGTGACTGTAGGATTTGGTACGGTTCCACCCTAATTTTGAGGAAGAACACCCTGAGGCACCTGGAATACCTACCATTCATCCCCTCCCACCAATTTCATGACAGGACTTATGGTTTCACGGCTATTTAGAGTAACCTCATGCCGCAGAGACAGAACACATTTACAAACATCCCCCTTCTTCGGAATTCAAGCAGGCCTTGTGGCACAGCAGTTAGCGTCCTTTACACCTATACCGGATATGTGGTAAATATTTATTCTGCAGTGACATTGTTCCATCTCAGAGAGTAATATAAATAATTCAAAACCAACGTACATTTAAATAGAAATCTTTGAAAGACTTAAGCGTTAATTCTTGCACTTTACATTAGTTGATTTTGCAAGGAGTTGAAATTGATTTTTTATGAAAAAAATCATCTTTTTAAATGCTTCAATACAATAATGTTATGTTTATTATTTATCCCTAAAGCATTTAGAAGAAAAACACGATCGAAGGTAAAATTTTTACATCGCTTTTTATATTTAAAGCAAAAAATTGTTTCTTGTTAGAGTTATTTGTCTGTGCAATGTTTTTCAACCAGAGAAAAATTACGAAGCTATTTGATTTTAAAGAAATTTCTTATTTTAATTATTCATTTTTAATTTAATAATTCATTAAATTTTCTTATTTTAATTAGACTTGAGCTGAAATTGGGAAACCTTCAACAGTGGTTAAGGCAGATTTCAGATGTCGAAATAATTCGTTAATTCGGAGTTTATCATTAGTTAAATAGGGGATTTTTGCCTTCATTATAATTGTTCAAAGGGGTTCGGTAAATCGGGTCCGACTGTACTATCAATCCAACAACACATTAGTCAATATAATCAATCATCCATTGATTGAAAAACTATAGCACAAAGAGCCCAACACGGTTTAACGTATTCTCACAATTATAGAAATGAATTTTAAAAACAAAGTACAAATATTATTAAGGCATCAGTCAACGTTAAAACAAAATTATAAGCGGAAAGGAAACGAAAAGAACCCCTTTTTTATTAATTTCTACCGAGTAAAGTGAGATTAATTAAAAAAATGATCCTAGGCAGTAGAAGAGGGAAAATGATCAAAACTTGTCTCACTGAATTTATTGAATTTTTATTCCTGGTAAAATAAATATCGTACATAAAAAGTCTTATGGCTGATAGTGTAAATTTTTATTTGATATCATCTTATATAATTTAAATTTTCATAAAAATTTTCTCAAAACAACATCATGGTAAATTTCATTTTTTAAAATTAAATGCACAATATAAAGCAATTTTATATTCTTGTAGGAAATACATACGACGCAGTTTGAGAAATAATCATGATACTCCCTTTTTATAGTTTTCATACACACACACACACACATATATATATATATATATATATATATATATATATATATATATATATATATATATATATATATATATATATGTATATATATATTTCTTTATGTATATATATATATATATATATATATATGTATATATATATTTCTTTCGTATATATATATATATATATATATATATATATATATATATATATATATGTATATATATATTTCTTTCGTATATATATATATATATGTATATATATATTTCTTTCGTATATATACATATATATATATATATATATACATACATATACGAAATAAATTTATATAATATGTCAAAAACAAGAAATAATAGATAACATAACAAGAAATAACGTAATAAAAATAAAAAAAGCAAAACATAAAGATCGAATTTATAGAAAAATACAAAAAAAGGAACCACAAAAAAGAATCTAGTGAGTCAGAAAACAATTTCGGACTTAGGACTGAATAAGTGGGGTTAAACTAGTTTGAAGGCGCCAACCTTCCCCTTTTGCAACTCGGTAGGAAAAACCAAATAAATTAAACAAAATTTCAAAGTACATAAAAACTCACAAAAAGTATGATAATACCACTGACAACTATTCTGCAACAAATTCTCCTAAAATCTTAAAGCGGAAAATTCCTTAAACAATTACGTAAGAAAAGTACTTTTCAAAAAAGAATTTAACAACATTTCCTTACTCACAGGGCTTTTTCCAATATATATGTATATATATATATAAAGAAATATGTATTATATATCAAAAATAAGAAATAATAGATAAAGAACATAACAAGAAATAGCATAATAAAAATATAAAACTTGAACATGAAGAACAAAATTATAGAGAAATAAAAAAAGAAACTACAAAAAAGAACCTAGCAAGTCAGAAAGCAATTTCGGACTTAGGACCGAATAAGTGGGGTTAAACTAGTTTGAATGCGCCAACCTTCCCCCTTTGCAACTCGGTAGGAAAACCAAATAAAATAAAATAAACAAAACTTCAGAGTTTGGATAACTCAGAGAGTATGAAAAAACCACTCATTACTGTTAGGTAACAAATTCTCCCAAACTCTTAATGCAGAAAAACCACAAAATAATTACGTAAGAAAAGTAGAAAAATGCTGAAACAATTAAATAAGAAAAGTATCTTTCAAGAAATAATTTAATAAAATTTCTTTACTCACAGAGCTTTTACGAGGAGAATCAAGCGTCTTGACATTAATGAAAATCGATTATTCACCAAGTTAAAATATTCGAATTTACATAAACACATCTTTTGTGCTGACTTTTAAACCAGCCGGCAAAGACAGGTATAAAAAAAGACGACAATCAAATATGGTAGAATTTGAATTGGTTGATTGTCAAAAATGTAAATTTGCTAGGCTCTAATTTGGTTGGTTGTCAACAATGTGTAAGATGTTCAAGATGTGTGTGGAAAAAATGTAAACTGTGATATGAGTGTTATGATATAATCTTCACAGCAAGACAACTAGCATGCTGACTTTGAAATCCTATTGTTGTGTGGTGGTTTTGGAATTCAAAGTAGCAAGACGGTTAATGTATTTGCGATGAATATAAGTTCTTAAGAAATTAAAAGGGTATTCATGATCTAAACAACATTGAAAAAATTGTTTTATATTATTGTATTTATCGATTTTGTGGGTAGTTAGTTATCATTTCTAAAAAAAAATTCAAAATGATATTTCTGTAAATTGATATATGCAAATTACTATTCCATACGGGAATTTTAATTATATGGAACTTAAACGAATCTCTTTCGTCAAAAAATGTTACTGACTACATTATTGTTAATAAGATGCAAGTCTAAATCCAAGAATTCCACCATATTAGAGTTGAAGTTAGTTTTAAGGAGCTTGAGATAATCAGGGTAGAACGTAATATTTGGTTTGTATTCACTATTTTTACCAAAAATTATTATATCATCTATATAACGATAAATTAGGTAAGAATCATTTACAACATGATCTATTTCAAAAAAAAAATGTAAATATAGGTTCGCTAAACAATTACTAGCTGGACCACCCTGAGGTAATCCTTTGATCTGTATATAAAGATTCTGATCAAAATGCAATGAAATTTTCTTTTAATACGAGGTTAACAAGAATATCAAATTTATCTTTTTCATTGAAGTATATAATTCATATTTATCATAAATTAACTGTAGAACCTTAATCATATCGTCAATATCTATAGAATTAAAAAGGTCCTCGAAATCAAAGCCATGCATGGAAAAAATTAACATATCCTTAGTAACTCTAGCAATCTCTAAGCTATTTTTAATTATTGCCGTGTTTTGTAAATTATCAATTAGATTTTTTGAAGAAGAGATTGTAAGATCTTCCCAGACCTCGTGATATATGTATTGTATCCATTAGTGATACTACGGAATTTTATAGGGCTTTTATGAAATTTTGGTGTTAAAAAAATACTTGGATATTTAATAATATTTAGATGAATATTCAGTCTTTTGTTCAAAGCTAAAAGACGATTATCATCTTCTCCATTAATGTGAATTGATTTTTGAAAGGAATTATTATTTAAAATGTGGTTACATAATAATTTACTGTAAAAGTATTTACAAATTATGGCATAATTAGCAGAGACATTATCAACATATGTAATCACGAAGTCATTTTGGATATTTTCATTGATGATTTAAGATCTTTATACATAATTTCATTTTCAACAGTGAAATCTAACTCCCAAATTTCTGTTGCTACATAAGATCTAAATTGATTGAATGCTTCATTTGGCATTCCGTATTTAATTGCAATTTTAAGGTAGAATTTATCTAAATCCTTTATGATTTGTTTCATAACGTTAGATTTATTTTTTGTGATCATCAGTCTAAAACCGGTACCTTTTTCCATAAAATTTCTTAACAAATCATCTTTCACGATGCTAAGGTCTCCTGTGACAATGTGCTGATGATAATCATCAATATAGTCTCGATATAGATTGCATTTGCATGATTCTGAACTTAGGAGCTCGGAGATTTGATTATAATTAAATATAAATCTACCAAGTTTCTTGTTGTATTTGAAAGCCTTTTTAATAATAATATTTTTAATAGGAAAATAGGATTGCTATTTTTGAAATATACTTGAAAAATTAATTTTGTTAAAGGAGTTATTCATAAATATATAATAATGTACAATATTCTGTAGAGTAATTTTCACTTGCATCTAATTTAATATTCATTTTTTGTACTAAATAGTTAATAAGTTCTCGAATCATATGCATACCATGAGAATCCTGAAATTTATATCTGCTTAAAATATCTGTCATAATTTTAATTTCAGCTTTATTCCACACACACACATGCCAAACATAAATGATTTAATTAAGCCTGTGTTGTAGTTATCATCAAATTTAACAGCTAATTCTAACATAGAATTCTTGAGGGTTGACTTGTCTCTAGTAACTCTTTTTCTATGCTTAGCTCTTGAAATTCTCGCTAATCGAATATTATTACTATTATCAATAGATTTATTAAAATTCGGAATATATAATGAATCCTCGGATTTTTGTTTAAAAGCTAATAAGACACTTTCACCTGTCCATATAACATTCAAACCATAAGGATAATATGATCTAAATGAACCTATAAAAAAGTTTTCGAACCATAATCTTTGTTTAATATTTGGCACTATTCCAAGTATATGTACAGTTATGTTATTGATTCCATGTTTATGAAAGTGTCCTATCTTAATCTTAGCCTGGTTTTTGTTGTAATCAAATTTCCTTGTATCAGACATATGTTGATTTAATCTAATATTGATAGTGTTTGAAGTCTGACCTATATAAGCGAATTTACATATGTTGCATGTCATTTTGTAAACACAGTTAAAAATCTTACAAAATATATAACCTGAATCCATATCCAACTGTTCACCACTCATCATGCCACACGCCTTGCATCTTTTATCAGTGCAAGATCTAAATTTTAGTTTTAAAGCATGAATATCTCTGAAAAACCTGGTTTCCAATATGTTACTAAAATCCTTATCTCTTTGATTTTTATCTATACAATCGAAAACATGAATATTTAGTTTTGCTGTACGAGATAAATTCTTATATTTAGAGTTCCAAAAAATTCGAGTTTTAAAAATTCTAACACAACAATGTTTAGATACAGAAGGGTATGCAGAAAAATTATGATTACCAAAACAATTCATACATTTTTTTGTATTTTTTTAAAAAAAATTATCGTTTTTTTATATGCCAACTCAGAACCTCTATGCCCATCTCCACAACTATCTAAAGCCATACCTAAATATATTCCAAAAATATATATAAGGGCTCATAAAATGGTAAATGGATGACGATGGTACAGATACCATTATACTGTACCACCGAGCAATGTCATACCCTGGTATAACAAATTGCCAGTCATAAAACTTGTTATTTTTCAAATTCATAGTTATTTAAAAGTTGAAGGTACATTGAAAAGACCCAAATAAAACATCATTAGCAAAAAAAAAAATTCAATCACAATAATATAAAAAGTGATTATATATATATATATATATATATATATATATATTAGAAAACCCGACAGACGTTGTCCTGTACACACATCTT